>CATKUM010000416.1:0-17500 GCA_949786405.1 Onychomys arenicola
CTATTCCTACATGCAGGCATACCTTTCTATCTCTAAGGAAAACCTATATATATATATATATATATATACTGACACATACATATATATATATATATATTGTGGAGTCGGAGTGCTGGTTATGGGGCAGGTGAGCAGTTGCTCATTTTCATGTGTATGCAGGGTGTTACTGTTAATGTCCTGTTCGAGCATCAGCTAATAGCTTCCAATGCTACTGCCCCTCCTGAAGCTGTTTCTTCTTTATCATCTTTATTTTACTGTTGGAGTGTTATCTCTTCGGTGCTTGCATGCAACAGCAACTCCTCTTTGCGTAGCTACACAGCTCCTGTATCAGGTGCTGCTGCTGCTGCAGCGGTATCACCTGTGACTCCTACCGCTGTCAAGATACAATAAGCACTTTGTTTTTCTGCTCTTCTTCACCCTCCTCCTGCTCCTCTTCTCCTGCCGTCCCTGCTGCTGCTTCAGCAGACACCTCTCTACGTCTCTAGAAACTTCGCTGCCTTCCGCTCTCCCAGCTGGGCTTCGTAATGCATGCCAGCAGCGCGAGCCTGCATGCACCAGCAACAACAGCAACATCAGCAACAGCAACAGCAGCAAGAATATGATATAGTACTGCAGAGAGGTGTTGAAGTAGAAACCCTGGATGCTACTCTTTCTGTCCTCAATGAAGTGTCGTTGAAATATCTTTCTTGACTAAGGCTGCATGCTCCGATGTCGGAATGAACGTCTACATACAGTAAATGATATAGAGACAGAAGGTGATCACTCCCCCTGCTAGGGAGGGAGAATTTCAACAACGGCACAGTGAAAAGAAGAAGACGAGGGTTGTGGTGCATGCAGAAGGATACTGCTGTGCTGGCAGAGCTGCAGAGGTCAACTGAAATTAAACAGCGCAGCTCGTACAGCAGCAAACGCTGGGGGGGGGGGGGGGGGGGGGGGGAGGAAAACAGGAGAGACCACCCCCACTACGTATATATATATATACATATATATATATATATGTCGAGTAGATTTAGACATATCGAAGACGTACATACAGATATATATAAAGGATATTCGAAAGCCTTCAACACTTGTCTTCATCGGCGTGTAGACACCTATATGCGGATACCTATATATATATATATATAGAGAGAGAGAGACAGGCATTTAAACATATAATGGGAAGTCGTTTTAGAAAGCTGCGGGTTTCAGCGAAGAGACGAGAAAGACGGGAAGAGAAAAGAGCGAGTGGACAAGGAGCGCGTCTCGTGGGGTGTCTCGATGGGGAGCCACGGCGAAAAACGGAGACACGAGACAGCGACGCAGCAGTTGTTCATATATATAGTATATATATATATATATATTGTCATATATATGTCATAGTCTTATGACATTGAATACGGAATCCGTAGACTGGAGAGATGACAGCAAGAAGAAAGAAAGCATGCCTTCGAATCCGAACGGGAGAAGGAAAGTAGAAGAAACACAAGAAGGCAGAGAGGACGCAGGTATGTGCATCATCGCGTGTCTACTCGTATCTACCTCCTCGTGCGTAGTATAGACACAGAGACGGAGACACCGGCCTGAATAACATACATACGTGTCTCCAGGAACAGAGACACGTGCATACCATATATATATATATATATATATATATATGTGCAGGCGAGAAAGGGAGATAGGGGCAGAGCGGCGAGAGTGTGTGAACGCGATAGAAGACGGCGAAAGAAGAAGAGGAAGGAGGTCTCCAGTCATATATAGACGCAGCTGTTTAAAACAGAGGGTCTAGCGTGGATTTGTAAAAAAGGGATATCTTTACGTTAGCAATTGCCTCCTGAATTTCCTTCAACGTCGTCGCTTCACGCAGTTGCCTGCGCACAGCCTCCCCTACAAGCTCCATTTCATTGTTTTTGTGCTGCTGCTGCTGTTGCTCATGGAGAGCTTGATGCCTCTGAAGGTCTCCTTCCGTCTGCTGCTGCATGCTTCTCCCCCTTCCTTGCTGCTGCCCGTCTCTCTGCATTAGACGCTGTCTCGTAGTGTGCTGCTGCTGTCCTCTGCGAGGCTGCAGTTGCACCAGGGGTGCCAAGCGCGCGGCAGCCACGTGCTGCTGCTGCTGCTGCTGCGATGTGGGGTGCTGGTGCTGCTGCTCCAGAGGCGCACCGATTTTATATTGCTGTTGCTGCTGCTGCTGAAGTATCTGGTGCTGCGTGTCTCCCACGTGCTGCTGCTCCCTGCTTCTTCTTCTGCATGTGGGGGGGTTGCTGCTGCACCACGTACTGCTGATGCGGCAGGCGTGACAACCCGGAGACTGCTGCTGCTGCAGCAGCAGGATAGCGATGTCCCCCCCGTGGTGAACTCGCTTGCGCAGTTGTTCCTGCTCTTCCTTCTTCTGTCTCTCTTCCAGCAGCAGCGGGAGGATTCATAGCAGGACGCGCCAGCAGCAACAGTCTGCCTCTTCTGCATGCGCTGCTGTTGCTGCTGCTTGACCTGCACATCTTCCACCGCTGTCTCTGTAGGCGCAGCATACCCCACATTCACTCCCCAGTTGGCGCACTCATCAGAGACAGCGGAGACGAGAGACAGCAGCACGAGAAGAATGAGACACCAACCGTAGACGCACAAGAGATCAGAAATAAAAGAGGAAGCACAGAACAGCAAAAGAGTGGAAAAGAAGAATATAGAGACAGCCGTGCTGACGTGTGAGGAGACAAGAGAAAAGAGGGAAAAGGCAAGTAGGAGACGAGACAGCAATACACAAGATAGAGCAGCTCTGAGACACGGAGACAGAGACAGGCGGAGACAACACCCACGAAGAGAGACAAAAGAGAAAAGATGAAGCAGCGAAATCTGAAAAAACGCATGGACAAAAAGAGAACTGACGTCGAAAAGAAAAGAACGAGGTCAACCAGGGACGCGAGACAAACGCAGGAGAAGGGGAGACGGAGACGGCAGAGATGCAGAGACAGGCACCGCAAAGGTGAAGAAGGAGGAAGAAGAAAACAAAGCACTGTCTGCCAAAGAAAAAATCAAAAAAGGATCGAATCTCACTTTCGCTAGCTGAAGCACCACCAGTCCCATCTTCGCTCTTCCCGCTCCCTGCTGCTCCTGCTGCTGCTCCTGCTGCTGCTCCTGCTGCTGCTCCTGCTGCTGCTCCTGCTGCTGCTCCTGCTGCTCGACGTACGCTGCAGGAGGCACACAGTTACGAGCAGAAGCATCCCACCGATGCACAAGGCCTCATCAATACCTCTAAGCATGCAATCATATCCAGTACATCTTCTCTGCATGCAATGATATACACCTCTCTCTCCCTCTTTCTCTCTCACTCTGTATATATATATATATATAGCTACGAAAAAGAAGAAGATTTCTGGATGAAGTCAAAGACGCGTCGATACGCACAGAGGGAAAGATGCAATGACAAGCACCTCAAACGTCTGTCCACATCAGCAGTCCACTACCGACACGCAGGCAGAACGGCATTTCTTTTCTCCCTCTTCCTATCTCTTTATCTTCCACTATATGAGTCATCTTCATCCATCTATATATATATATGTATATATAAGCATGCAACGCTCGTAAGGATCTCTATACGTCTGTGAAGACCAACATATACACGTGTGGGACACGCAAAGATATAGAGGTAGTTGCACGCTAGCAGCAGCAGCAACAGAACACATGCGCAGCAGCAGCAAAGATGAAAGGTAACATGCATATATATATATATAGAGAGAGAGAGAGACAGAGAGATATTTATATATATATATATATATATATATATAGATATCTCTCTCTCTCTCTATGCATGCGGATCTGTGCGTATACCTGTACGTACGGAGAAGAACTACTGATGTTGATGCGCGTTCGCTGATTACTCTTATCACGAAAGAATAACGATTTCCTTACTGTTTCTCTGCTGCTGGAGGATGACCTGCTGCTGTCCAGACCCCGACTCGAGGAGCAGCTTTCTGCAACTGCAGCGCTGCTCGCTCAGTTTGCTTCTGCTGTCGGTGCTGCTGTCGCTGCTGCTGTCGCTGCTGCGACTGTATGTCACGCCCAGCAGCAGCAGCAGGAACAGCAGCAGTGACGCTGTGCACAGAAGAAGAAGAAGAAGAAGAAGAAGAAGAGGGAGGACTAGAAGCAGAAGCAGCAACAGCAGCAGCAGGATTGCAGAAGGAGCAGCTGCAGCAACAGTGAGAGGAAGAGGAAGAAGAGGAGCAGCAGCAGTACTGACAGGAGCGAAAGCATCTGAAGCAATAGCTGAAGGAGTTGCAGCAGCAGCAGCAGCAGGAATCGCAGCAGAAGCAGCAGGCAGCTGCACCAGGTGCAGTAGCAGCAGGAGACCCAGCGACAGTAGCAGGAGACGCAGCGACAGTAGCAGGAGACGCAGCGACAGCAGCAGGAGACGCAGCGACAGCAGCAGGAGACGCAGCAGCAGGAGCAGCAACGGAAGAAAGTGGAGACGATGCTGCAGAAGGAGAGACGGGTGGGAGCAGCTGCAGGAGCTCAACTACTGGAACAGCTTCCGATGTGGCCTGCGCCTGCACAAGAACAGAGACATCTGGAGACATATATATACCTCCTTGAGAGCATTAGATGCTTCTACGGCTCATATAATTTAGCACACATGCATTCTGGCATACATATATATATATATATATATATATATATATATATATGTATACGTATAGACAGTTGCTCTTTCTATAATTGTTGCTGTCGTGAGGACTTTCTCCTTCGTCTTTCTCTACTGCTGCTGCTACTACCGCCTCCTTCACCCACGCTGCTGCGCAATGCCTTCCATATTCATATACGTATATATATACATATATATATATATATATATATATATATATATATATATATATATGTATATATATGTACATACATATACGCTTCTCCTACAGTTCACTGCGCGGACATCTCCCATTTTCGCATGTAGGGATTCTGTATGTAGAGAGTAAACATTAAACAGCAGAAATCGTGAGAATAGAAGCAGCGTCTTCTCGTCTCCTGGCTCTGCTGCGAGTGGAACTCCGCTGAACATCGACATATCTTGTGCGTGCATGGACACGTATACAGACGCGCCTGTAGATATAGTATGAGTATATATAGAGAGATATCTCCCCCAAAGATGGATGTAGCTATACACGCGTCTCTCTCTCTCTCTCCTTCTCTTTTCTGTCTCTTTCTCTTCTTTGCTGTTCTCCATTCATACATGTATATATATATATATATGTATATGTCGACCGAGATATACGGAGATACACGTACACACAGAGCTTCCTGTACACACATACGCGTGTCTATACGTATATGCGTATATATGTGGCCGTATATATATATATATATATATATATATATATATATATATATATAGTTATAAGTGTGAATACTGATATTGATATATATATATATATATAGTTATAAGTGTGGAAATTAATATGTTGACACACTGAAAGACAACTGGAGGCGTGGTGGTGATGGTGGTGGTCACCAACATATGTCAATAGATATATACATATACATATAATATATATATATATATATACATATACATATATATATATATATATGTATATATATATATATATATATATATATATATATATATAGAGAGAGAGAGAGAGAGAGAGAGAGAGAGAAAATGTGTAGAGGCGTAGCGTTGTGGAGGAGACGCATGCAAATAGAGAGGAGGGTTCGCTGAAAGAGAAAAAGGAAAATATGAAGCGCAATGTCCAAACACCGCGAAAGAGATTGTGAAGGACCAGAGGAACTTCAGCGATTACCTCCGCGAGAGCGCGTATACGCGTGAAGGTGCGATGCGCGTCTTGTAGTCTCTCCACCAGCAGGTGCTGCAGATATCGAAGAAGAAGAAGTAGAAGAAAAGAGAAAGAAAAGACGATGAAGAAGAGGTCTTGCGTGCAGATGAAGAAGAGGAAAAGAAGCGAGAAAGATGGATATACGACGCGCAGGCAGAGGAGACAACAGAGACACAGAAGAGGGAGAAGAACAAAAGAAGGAAAAAAGAAAAAGATGGAGAAGGCAGACAGACATCCAAGCGATGAAGTCTCGGGAACCAAACAGAAAATCAGCGTCAAAACAACAAGCGCAAAGGAAACCAAATTTAGAAGATATAGACATCTCCACAGGCATGCATATATATATATATAAAGAGAGAGAGAGAGAGAGGAAGGCTGCGTATATATGAAGAGGATCCTCATGTAGAGAGGGAAATACAGGCCCGAGAAGTATATGCACGAGGAGCAAGTTCCCCCGCTCAGGCAGGATAGACCACAGTGTACAAAAACGGAAAATGCATCTTTGCGAGCCGATGCATGCACGTGTCTCTCCGCATGCAGGACGCAGCAGAGAAATAGCTACTGCAAACGTCATGACAAGACTTTACACAGATAAAATATCTATATATATCTATTTATCTATATATCTATTTATCTATATATCTATTTATCTATATATCTATATATGTATGTATATATATGTACCTTTAAATAGATATATACACAGATATATATATATATATATATATATATACCTTAGTAGCACTCTGTAGAGAGAAAGCACAGCTATATATACCTATCCGCATATCTGTCTACACAAGTATCTACGTGCATTTCCAACTGTTCATCTATCTGCACACTTATCAGTCTTTATGTCTCTCTGTACATCAATCTATACACCTGTCTAATCTCTCTCTCTCTCTCTCTCTATATATATATATATATATATACAGGAAGGCGGCATAGTGAACGAGAGCAATCACTGCACAGGCGATGAGCGTGCAGTCCCTTCCTCGGACAAACACAGAAATATACAGATGTAGATATGCTCGAAGGCATGTATAAACGGAACTCGAGTCACCCCTATATATATATATATATATATATATATATATATATATATATATATATATGCACGTATGGATATACATATCTATATATATCTATATATAGATAGAGATAATTGTATATGTACATGCACACGAATGACGAGATAAACATACGCATCTTCAATAAGGCTGAGCAGGTCTTCACGCTGAGAAGAGTCAAGACGGAACAGAGATGCAAATATGACCTTCGGCAGGCTCATCAATGCGACGTCCGTCTTTTCGCTTGCTGCAGCACTCTTCTGCTGCTGCTGTTCCTGCTGCTGATGCATCTCGTCGCTCACAACCTCCTGCTTCAGGCTCTCCACCTTCTTTTTTTTCATCTGCTCTGGTTCTTTCTCCCACTGCTGCTTCTGCTGCTCCTCCTTCTGCTGCAGTTGCTTCTGCTTTCTTGCCTCCTTCCCCTTCTCCTCTGCCTCCTTGTCTCTGCGTTGATGCTGCTCTCCTTCTTGATGCTGCTGCTCTTTTTCCTTCTCTTCTCCCAACTTCGATGCCTGCTGCTGTTGGCGCGGCCGCTCCTCCTCCTTCTGCTCTGTCCGCTGCTGCGGGCCCTGTTTCCGTTGCTGCTGCTCTCTTTGCTGCTGCTCTCGTTGCTGCTGCTCTCGTTGCTGCTGTTGCTGTTGCTGCTGCTGTGGCTGGTGCTGCTGCTGAGACGCGGTAACATCCAGGCAAGAATCTGCTGCAGCAGCAGTAGGTTGTGACAACTCATGCTGCTCTTCTATAGCGTGTCCTTCCGCTCTGCTGCTGCTGCTGCTGCTGCTCTCACATCCCTCCTGCTGCTCCACTCTGTTGCTCTTCTCGTTCGGCTGCTGGCTGCTGCAGTTGCCTTCGGTAACAACGAAAGGAATGCTGCTGCTAGTCGTCTGCTGATTACTGTTGCGGCTGCTGCTGCTATCCTTGTCCTCTTCCTTCTGATTGCTGCTGCTGCTGCTGCATTCCACGTCATTCTGCTTCTGGCTGCTCTTGCTGCTGCCTTGCTGCTCCTTCGTGCTGCTGTTGCGGCTGCTGCTGCTGCTGCTGTCTTCCTGCTGTTGAACGCACTTATTGCTCTCCCCCTCCCTTGTACGACTGCTGCAGCGATTCTCTTCCTCTCTCCTACTGCTGCCTCTCTCCTCTTCCCTTCTGCTGCTATCGCCTTTATCCTCCGTGCTGCTGCTGCTGCTAATGCTAATGCTGTTACCCTTCTCATTTGGATTCTTGCTGATTCTGCTGTTTCCTCTCTCCTCCTCTTCCTCGGCCTTTCTGCTGCTGCCAGCGTCTCCTTCCTGCGTACTACTGCAGCTGCTGTCTTTCACTTCGTTCGAAGTGCTGCTGCTCCTGCTGCTGCTGTCTTCCTTCGCCTTCAAATTGCTGCTGCTGCTGCTGCTGCTTGTGCAACCCGCAGGACCCCGAGGTGCCTGTGATGCTGCTGCAGCTGCAGTCTCTACAACCTCGGCGTTTTCCTCCTCCCTCGCCCACTCGCAGCCTGCAGCAGCAGCAGCAGGAGGGCAGCCCGGTGGTCGTTCTGCTGCTGCTGCTGCTGCTGTACTTATGCAAGTATCAGCTGCTGCACTCGCAGGTGCTGCTGCAACTACTGAATCAATCAAATGTGTTTCTGGATCTCCTGCTTCATCCTTTTTTTCTCTTGCGGCTGCTGACGACTCTCCTGTCGCTGCAGCTGTCGCTATACCTGCGAAGCTTCCATCTGCTTCTGCATTTGCTGGATCTTCCTCTTTCCTTATAACTCTTGCTGTTGTTGCTAAGTCGCCTGAGGCCGCTTTTGATAGTTCTATTTCTTTGTCTCCTGCTTCGTTTCGTTCTCCTGCTGCTGCATCCGTCTTTCTCCCCTTCGCTGACACTTGAGCGCACCCCTTCAGCGTATGTTCTTCGCTACTGCTGCTGCTACTGCTCAGCGGATTGCAGCTGGTGCTGCTCGTTCTATTCATACTGCTGCTGTTGCTGCTGTCGCTGCTGTCGCTGCTGGTGCTGCTGTCGCTGCTGCTGCTGCTGTCGCTGCCCTTCCTCATGCCGCTGCCGCTGTCGTTGCTGCTGCTCGTATTGCTGCTGCTGCTTCTGCTGTCGCTGCTGCTGCTGCTGCTGTCGCTGCTGCTGCTGCTGCTGTCGCTGCTGCTGTTGCTGCTTGTGCTTCCCCTGGTCAGCGTCTCACTACTGTGAGTCACGCTGCTGTCGGAGCTTCTTGCAGCAGCAGCTGCTGACTTGTAGATAATGGAGGACGGCGAACCGCAGCGCGCTGCGAGCAGCACTTCAAGAGACCCAGCAGGTCCGATCATGCTGCTGCTTTTTCTTTTTCTTCTTCTTCTTCTTCTTCTTCTTCCTCTTTGCTCCTTGCTGCTGCTGGTGAGCCTTCCCCTGCGTTTCTCTTGCTGCTGCCGTCGTCGTCTGTGTCTGCTGCTGCTGCTGCAGCTGCTGCTGCTGCAGTGCTGTTGCTATGCTTCTGCCTAACCATGCACACTCCTGCTGCTCTCCTTGTCCTCCTTTCTTCTTCTTCTTTTTGGTCTGCTGCTGCTGGTGTTTCTTCTTCTCCTCTGTCCCCTGCTGCTGCTGCTTCTTCTCTTTAAAACGCGCTTCTGTCGTCGCTATCAACAGCAACAAGAGAGCAGCGCCCAGCAGCAACAACCCTTGCTGCACAATGCCCCAAGACGTGATCACCGCAGCAGCATCGCGTCAAGATGATGCGAGAGAAGCCTGCAGCCCGCTAGCAGCAGACCCGCGCTGCTGCAGCGAAGAATCGCGAAGCTTCGATTACTGACTCTCTGACACTCCTTCTTTCTTCCACTGCCGCTCTCCTACCTGAAATTCCCCCACCTCCTTCCTATACACACAGCATCAGAGACATGATCACCATATATATATATATATATATATATATTTCTGTATATATATCTATATATATATATATATATACATGTAGGAGGTTGTTGTCACCTGTAGATATATCTCAATGTATGTCGTTACGTATATATCTCTGTGTATACGTGGGTTGATTATCCATGCAAACAGATACACCTTTCTATACAGAGGCATACACGTATATATATATATATATATATAGAGAGAGAGAGAGAGAGAGAAAGATATATATATATATATATATATATATATATATATATATAGATAGATAGATAGATATATAGATATATACACATAGATAGATATATATATATATATATCTATATAGATAAGTAATTATATAAGAAAGAGATCCTAATGAGTGAAATGAGATTGAAGGTGCTGCAGAGAAGAACCTGCAGGAACTCGAAGAGCTCTCCTGTGCTGCTGTTGTCTCTTCAAAAAACTAGACTACTGCTGCTGCTGCTGTTGTACTCTGCTTGAGATGGACTGGCATGCAGCCGCCTGCAGCAGCAACAGTGTAGCACCCACATCACCGGTAGTGGAAGCAAATTATAAGTAAAGACATACATATATCTCTATACATATCTATATATATATCTCTCTCTCTCTCTCTAGATATATCTCTATATATATATATCTCTATATATATATCTCTATGAATATATAGACTATAGGATATAGAGACAGGGAGAGACAGAGAGACGTCAGGATTGTGGGAAGAAGGAGAAGGAATCGACGTTTCTGCGTGAGTAATAGCTGCAGAGCCGTGAAGAGGAGGCAGAAAAGAGGGGAGAAGGCAGATGGGACAAACGTCGGAGCAGCAGAGGAGACGGCGGCGAAGCAGCCGACTACTCACACAACGCCCTGCAGCAGTACTGGAGACGAGACAGCGAGGTCGGCACCAACAAGAAACAGCGCATGCGGAGGATATGAAGAGGAGCACGCAGCTGCACCAGCTTCGAAGAGGCACTGCCAGCAGCAGCAGCAGTTGGAGGAGCAGGAGCAGCAGCAATAACACCAGCAGCAGTAGTAGCAGCACTAACAGCAGCAGCAGTACCAGCAGCAGCAGCAGTACCAGCAGCAGCAGCAGTACCAGCAGCAGCAGCAGTACCAGCAGCAGCAGCAGTACCAGCAGCAGCAGCAGTACCAGCAGCAGCAGCAGTACCAGCAGCAGCAGCAGTACCAGCAGCAGCAGCAGTACCAGCAGCAGCAGTACCAGCAGCAGCAGTAGCAACAGCAGCAGCAGTAGCAGCAACCGCAGCAGCAGCAGCTTGGCTATGGCCTGGAGGTAGAGGCGACGCTGCTCCTGGTAGGTGATGGAATTGTTGGTTTACGAGGGGAATGACGCAGCGAAGTAGATCGAGAGAGTGATGCAGCAAGAACGAGGAAAGTACGAGGAAACGGTAGACGACGAGATGACTGTAAAATGGAGCAAAAAACAACGAATCCGAAAGGTTAAGAGCAGCAAAGGCGACAGCAGTCACAGCAGCAAGAGAAACAATATACGTGCAGCATCGAAATGATCCTCTCAGAAGGTATTCCTATCTGCTCATATTCAAATATACCCATCTATACAGGAGTGTAAACATATTTGCATTTTATACGTAAACTGATATACATATACAGATACATGCATATACACATATATATATATATATATATATATACATGTACATGTGTATATACCTGAATATATATATTTATATATATATGTATATGTGTATATTTAGGTAAGACAGTATGTGGGCGTGACATAGCAGAAGGGAACGTCAACGGATAGAGAGAAGTGGGGTCCACAGTCAAGTGAGTGCAAAGCAGGGAAGCGAACTCAAGAGCGGACGGAAACAACAAAGAAGAAGAAAAGAATATGGAAGAGTGATTGTAGAACTTTTTCGTGGATGAAAAGAAGGGAGCAGCAGTAGTAGCTACAGACCACTCGCAGCAGAGGAGGAAAAGCAACACAAAAGATGCAAAGGCAAGACAGCAACTGCAGGAGACAAACAAGAAGAAGTGGATAAGAAAGAAGATTTAAGCGGTGGTCGATGGGAAGGAGATGATGAAGGGTGGGAGACGTTAAAAAAAGAGAGACGCAGAGAGCGAAAAAGTTGCAGTGAGTTGTGGAGACAGGGACACAGGGAAGAGAGAAGAAAAGAACGGTAAGGAATCGAATGATTTGTCTTCTTCGTAGTTGAAATGCTCGTGCACACTCACAGACGGTGACTTTCGTGGATGAAGCTCGAAGGCGGTGACGAAACAGGGAAGTTGAAAGGGAAAGGAGGTGACTGACCTCCCTCTCAACGCAGGAGAGACTGGAGACGAGGGAAATAAAAAAGAAAAGGTCTGAGCTTCTTGCAGTTTGGATTTCTGCTGCTTCTCTCTTTTCTCCGTATTCTTCCCGCTCTTCCCTTTATACGCAGCAGCACGACGGATATCTAGCTTCTCGTGCGCGTCTCCCGGGTGGCCGCAGCAGCAGCAGCAGTAGTCAAGTCGCAGGGATGAAGGAGAAAGCAGCTACCTTCGAACGGCCAAAAGCACAGCAGAAAAAGGTTTTTGTTTACTCCAGAAGCAAACGCGCGGTGAAAGAAAAGCAAGAACACCTATTTCCAAATAAGAAGAAAGAACAATACAACCCTTGTGCTTCCTGATGTTGCTGCTCCTGCTTTTACTGCTGCTGCTGCTTTTGTTGGTGTTGCTGCTGTTGCTGCTTTTGCTGCTCCTGCTGCTGTTGCTGCTTTTGCTGCTGTTGCTGCCTTGCTGTTGTTCCTGCTGTCACATTCCCCGAGAGCCGCTGGCGCTGGTGCATGTGCTATTGAAATTGTTCTTTTTCTTCTCGCTGAGAGGGTTCTGTGTCTGTCTCGTGGAGGGCGTTGCTGCTGCTATTCAAGGGTGCATGCAGAAGAAACGAATTCACAACACACACAGAAAAATCTTCTGCAGCGCAAACATAAGCAACTTCTTCTTTCTTTCAAAATCTCACGAGAGAGGTCCTTGTACCTTCTTCGCAGCCTCTCTAATACTTCGACGCGCCAATCCTGTTGCTGCTGCTGCTGCTGCTGTCGCATGGCTGCTGCTGCTGCTGCTGCTGCTGCGGTGAGTGTGGCTGCTGCTGCTGCTGCGGTGAGTGTGGCCACCCCATATCAAAAGAGAAGAAGAGGCATCGCTACGAAGTAATACAGGAAGCAGAAGAGTTTGCTGTTCCATAGCTCCTACACCCCCAGTAGGCTGTCCCGTCTTCAACAGCAACAGTATCGGATGCTTACAGGAGAGCAGCAACAGCAGCAGAGAGAGAGCAGCAGCAACAGCAGCAGAGAGAGAGCAGCAGCAACAACAGCAGAGAGAGAGCAGCAGCAACAGCAGCAGAGAGAGAGCAGCAGCAACAACAGCAGAGAGAGAGCAGCAGCAACAGCAGCAGAGAGAGAGCAGCAGCAACAACAGCAGAGAGAGAGCAGCAGCAACAGCAGCAGAGAGAGAGCAGCAGCAACAGCAGCAGAGAGAGAGCAGCAGCAAGAGGAGGGAGAGAACAGCAGCAAGACTGTCGTCTCGTGGAGGAGGGCTGCTGCTGGTGTAGTCACATCAATGGTAGAAGCAGCAATCGCACCAGCTGCTGCGAGAGAGGATGAGACCGCCCTTTTGACTCTGTGACTACTTTAGCTGCAACAGCAGGATGATCACCTCGTATTCAGAAGTGCAGCTGCAGCAGCAGTAGTCGAGCGAGAGTAGCAGCAGCAGAGAGGCAGAGAATCAGCATCAACTGGCAGGCAGGCAGGCAGCACTCATGTAGAAGGAGCAGCAGTCGCAGCAGCTGCACGTTCATTTCTAAAATGCAGCAGCAACTGCAGCAACTCAATCCCACAGCTACTTCAGCTGCAAAAGAAGAAGCAGCAGCAGCAGCAGTAACAATGGAAGCGAGTGGCAGCAGCAGCAGCAGCAGCACAGAAGGGAACAGGAGCAGGACAGCAGCAGGACAGCGACACTAGGATAACCGCAGTAGAGCAGAAAACCACAGCAGTAGAGCAGCAGAAGAGCAGCAGGAGGACAGCAGCCGAAGAATAGCATAACAGCAGCAGTAGAGCAGCAGAATAGCAGCAGGAGGATAGTAGCAGTGGAGCCGCAGAAGAGCATCAGCGGGGCAGCAGCAGGAGTCCAGCAGCAGGAGGACAGCATCAGGAGTCCAGCAGCAGGAGTCCAGCAGCAGGAGGACAGCATCAGGAGTCCAGCAGCAGGAGGACAGCAGCAGGAGGACTGCAGCAGGAGGACTGCAGCATATAGGACAGCAGCAATAGAGCAGCAGAACAGCAGCAGGAGTACGATTGGAAGGGAGAGACAGCATTATCGGTGGGATGACATCGAGGAGGCACGAGATACTCGAAATCAAATGCAGAGGCAGCAGCAGTGGCGAAAAAACAGCAAATTAGTGAAGAGGAAACAAAGAGCTCAGTTCATTTGTCAAACCTTCATGTGCACCTCGGACTGCGTGGGTGTAGTAGAGGTTGTGCTCATATCAGCTTGTGGCAGTGGTGAGCAATGACGATAAAAGCGATACAAGTGAAGAGGCACAGAGATTTCTACGGATAGCTTTCTCTCTTCTCTGTCTTCAATACATAGCAACACATAGCCACGTCAACCTATCTCTTTCTCTGTCTGTATAGATATATATACGCATGCATATACATGCGCGCAGAGGGACACATATATGGATATTTGCGTATGAAACATTCAGCGTACAGGTAGAGTTGCTGTTTCATTTTTCGAAAACTCCACTGATCCCCCAAGAGATCCTCCTGTTATGGGTAGCACACCTATCTTCTTCCACACATCTGCATAGACTATCTCTCCACATCACCACTCACACATAACTACTCACACGCAGCTATATATATATATATATATATATATATATATATGGAGAGAGAGAGAGAGAGAGAGAGAGAGAGAGAAGGAGACTGTGTATGATGTATGATGCATATATATATATATATATATTACACAAGTGAGAAAGTAAATACATTTGTACAGTAGAGAGCACGTTCGCTTTGGATGAAGATGACGCGGAGATGCTTTCTCTAGTCTCTTTCGGTCTGTCATTCTACTTAAAAGCATATACTCCTCCAACTTTACCCATAGAGCCTCGTTGAAAGAGTCCACAGACTGTGTGGATTCAATTACGTGAACACTACTGGGAACAGCACTGTGGATGTAGTGCTGCGATATGCACATCAGAAAGTTTCAGAAATATATGTGGGTCTTGATAGTGGAAGGGCGTATATTGTCGATAGGAGAGTGTAAATCAAGGACAAGTACGCACGGAGAGATAAGTGTCCACATACACTTTTTCCATGATTTCTTCAACGCACGAAGAGGCCACATTACAGGCGTTTATATAGCAGTTCGTCTCGTAAAGGGCGTTAGAAGAAAAGATTGCCAAGTCGGAAGGGACGAAAATAAAGAGCTCTATCTATACAAATAGATGTATGCCGCTATAAATAGTAGATGCACGTATAGATGGATGGAGAGCCTGTTTGACGATGCAAGCATTTCAAACACACATCAAGAAGACAACCTTCTCCTTGTCCCGTACTCCTCTTAACTAGACGCCCTGCACTAATAATCACTCTCCACCGTCATAGACAGTATATATATATATATATATATATATATATATCCAATAAACGAGACATCTCCAGAAAAATGATATGTCTCTAATTAGCATTGTCTACTGGTGGCTTGAACGACACAGGCCTCACAGCAGCAGGTAAACACAAAATGAGGAATTCTTGGAACAAGCGGAGGGAAACACTCCTCCCCTAATGTGAACATGTATTCCTGGAAAGGAGATATTCTGTGTATCCCGGGGCGTCTACAAGTGTGACTTTATCTTCGTTCGTTTATACTAGAGGCCTACCTGCCAATACATATTCAACACGCGACTTCATTGTCGAATCATCCTTTCTCTTCTTCTTTAACAATTGTGGCAGGCTTCTGCATCGGGGAAAGGCATATGCAACTGTGTAGACAGGAGAGAGAGAAAGAGACTTTATGCGTGGAAGTCTGGAGTGTGCTTCCCCTGTTAAAAAAAGCCAAATGAGCGCAGCATCTTCTGTTGAAGAAAAAACACTATCTACAGAAAGTTAGACATCCTTCAAAAAAGCTGTGGTGCAGAAGGAGTTGCACACGCACATATGCAGATAGTAGAGACTGAGATCCGCCTGCGAAAGCAAGAGCGACAGCAGCGGTGGGAAGTCACCGTCGATGAAAGGAATGTTCGTCTGTACGTATCTTCCTTGACAGCGTATAATCAAGAAAAGTAACATCCTCATAGCATTGGAAGAGCCTCATAGCATCATGTGCAATTGAACGTATATATATATATATATATATATATATATATATATATAGATATAAGTATAGATATATATAGCGTGGAGGCAACTGGAGATCTTGTTTTCTACATGATTCTGCACATATATATATATATATATATATATATATATATATATATATATATATATATATATATGACCCACAGAAGTGGATAAGTCTGTGTGTTCCCAGTGGGTCCTCTTGATATTTAAATTCGAATTCCTCCGCATATCTTCGTCTACGTAATGAAAAGCACGAGTCACCGGAACCATGCGCGGTCACAACCTTCATTGAGAGTGGACATGCTTCTATAATACTCCTAGACACACCCATACCCATCCTGCCTTACTAGTTGTATATCTCCACACGTACACGCGTTAGAAGACGCATGAAACAAAGCCATCCACGTGGGTTTATAGTTACTTATCAACATTTTAATATGGAATTATATCTGTAAAACAACAAACTCCGCAGCTTCCATGACTAGGCAAGGCCCAATGAGAAAAGAGTTACACGTGCTACTCTCACATGAAGTCCTTCTTTCGCACATCGAAGATTGATAATAGTATAGACTTGCACATTACGTGTGTCGCAGCATACGTCCACACTACGTACATGAACATATATATATATATATATATATATATATATATATATATGTTCATGTACGTAGGTGGTAAGATTTTGAAGAGTAGAACGCGGGTAAAGTTCATTGGTAAGCCTTGTGCAGGTTTATACTCGTGCATTTGGGACTGTATCAGCTTGCTTCATTCCTCTATGTTACTCGTTGTGTATGGCCCCTACCGTCTACATCTTTCCCTGGAAGTTCAATCCCAGAGAGAGTGTCTAAGCCTTCGAAGAAAGCTGAGCGCCCATAACTCCCCGAGAAAAAAAAATATATATATATATATATATATATATATATGTATGTAGAATATTTATATATATATGTCAGTGTTGATGGGTTTTTTGTTTACTGAGGTGAGGCGCTGTGGTGTGATGAATACGGAGAGAGAGAGATTTCATTGCGTGCGTGGGTTTACTCCTAATTGTTTACACGTATACATATTGTACATTCCCTACAGATATAGGTGGATATATGTAATTCATCCTTCATACATATATGTGTCAAATATATACCTAGAGATATACGTGTATATATGTATATAGCGTTTACACGTATATGTATTGCCTACGTGCCTATAGATATACGTGAATATATTCTATGCTTACAGCATTTACATGTATTGAAGATGTACCTCCACATACACGTGTATATATATATATATATATATGTATCTATATATAATGTACAGATGTGAGAGGGATCCGAAGGTGAAGATGTACTTCAATGTTTCATTATCTCACTCGGAGCTTCGAAGACTGTACCCGCCTTAAAAGGGA
>CATKUM010000416.1:22500-36572 GCA_949786405.1 Onychomys arenicola
TTTTTCTTTTTCTTTTGGACGTGTGTCTCCTGGCCTGAAGAGAAAGAAGACGGAAGAAACCGAAGTCGACGAAGAAGACTGTTTTTCTGTGGTTCTATGTCCACGTCTCTTCTCTATAGAAGATTGTGTCTCATATGTAGAGAAGAATGCAGACAGGCAGAGACAGGAGACAGGCGTCTCTGTCTCCTCTCTCGTCTTCTGTTTCCATGACGATCGATTCCCCTGCTCCAATGAATCTGCTGGAACTTCCTCTTCACCACGAAGCTCAACTTCGCTTGCAGCAGCGCATGCAGCGAACAAAGCCTCTTCTGCTGGGCTGCAGCAACTTCCAAGGAGCTGCTGCTGACCTGACCTGCTTTTGTGTCCTTCTCCTCATTCGCTCCTCCCCACAAATACGCAATCCCGCATTTCGACGTCTCTACAGCAGCAGCAGCAGCCCCATCATCAACATCACCATCTGCATATCTCTATCTCTATCTCTATGTCTATCGATATCGATCTCTCTAATATGCAGGTATGTCTACTCTTAACCAAGTAGACAACGACCCTGTCTATCTGTTTCCATCTCTCTGCATGTCTATATGTCTCCCTGTGTCTAGTCAAGTCGATGTCTACATACAGGACTCTATACGTAGAGGAGGTGAAGTTCTATCGTGGGCACCAGTCACTCGCTCTGTCGTATATATATCTCTACCTGGCTATATATATCTCTACATCCCCTATATATGTAGAGAGCTCGAGACAAACATATACAGAGAGGCAGTGAACTACATATATACTCATTCCTCACCAGTATAATATATTGCATATATATATATATATAGAGAGAGAGAGAGAGAGAGAGGGAGAGAGAGAGACAGAGAAAGATATATATATTTATATATATATATAGAGGGAGAGAGAGAGAGAAAGAAAGAAAGGAAGATTTATATATAATATATATATATAATATAAGGGAGGACTGTTGCACTGTGTTTCTTGGTGCAGCGATGTTAGCAACAAACAGTCTTTTTTAAATCTCCAGTCTTGGTTGGAAGAAGTTCACCGCTATTCAACGCAAACAGATGCGATTATCATGCTCGTGGCCAATAAAATTGATAAGGTATGCCTACGAGATCATCATTGCTCTTATATAGACGTGTCAAGCTCTTCTCACGGCCCTTCTTTGTGTTTCTCCGTCTCTCTCTACATATATGAAGATATTCCTGTCGCCCTCTCTCTCCTCATGGATGATGTCTCCCTGGCTGTCGTTCCCTTCTCTGGCTGTCTCTCTCGTTATCTCCCTGGCTGTCTCTCTCGCTATCTCCCTGGCTGTCTCTCTCGCTATCTCCCTGGTTTTTTCCCTGGCTGTCTCACTGGCTGTCTCATTGGCTGTCTCACTGGCTGTCTCCCTGGGGTGTCTCCGCGTCTCCATAGTAAACTCCTGCTACGTATATATATGTGGGGGGCGGGAACAGAGGTTTTCCGTGTCTCTCTGGGGGTCTCTTTGTCTTCTCCTTGGTAGACTTTTGCTGTCATATATGTATATATATATATATTTATGTGTGGGGGTGGGGCAGAGATACTCCTGTCTCTGGTTGTGTCTCCATGTTGTCTCCTTCCTCTCTACATATACGAGGTTGATGTGTAGCGTTGCAGCCTGCAGGTGCGTCGTGAGTCGAGTGAATGCATGCAGCTGAAGATGTTTATCCCTGGGAATGTGCTGTTGTCTGCGCCCCACGAGGCTCTGGAGGAGTCAGCTGCTGCTGCTGCTGCTTTCCTGGAGATCCACTCAGTTGCATATTGATACATACATATATATATGTATAGAGAGAGAGAGAGAAAGAGAGCTGTTCATGTTTGATTGCCTTTCTTCATCCATCTTCATATTGTTCAGATGCACAGAGAGATTCCTATGTGCAGTAGTCATTACTTATCTCTCTTCTCTCTGTATCTGTGACACTGAGGAAAGTGAAGTTCTCCCCACATGTTTGGGAGGAAGGCATCATCACGTATCTGCTTGTGATGCTGCTGCTGGTGCTGCTGCTGCTGGTGCTGCTGCTGCTGGTGCTGCTGCTGCTGCTGGTGGTGCTGCATGCACGTGGGGTCCTCTGCTGCAGCGCAATGTCGAGGTGCAGCGTGGAGAAGGAGAAGACGCAGCCTTTCGCAATGGGATGTTGTTCAGCGAAACTTCTGCGAAGACGAGACAGGGAGTAGAACTCGCCTTCGAGGAGCTTATTCAAAAAGGTCATCTCATCATCACACATCTCTCTTCCCCTATACAACTTCTGCAGATACACCCAAAGATAAATATATATGTATATATTATTTACAAAGAAGAATGTGGAAGGTCGTTATACATACATACATACATATGCACTTTCTATGTAAAGAGAAGATAGTGAACGTATGTTCATATCTATATATATGGGCATGTACTTGTTATGTATAGAGAGATACATAGAGATAGAAATATGTATATATAATATATATATATATGTATATTTTATATGTATGGAGAAGACAGGTAAGCTGTGTCTACATGTGCATATACGTGTTTTTGTATATGTAGAAGAGGAGTAACACGTTTGCATGTATACGTTGCATTGAGAGAAAGTAACGCTATCAAGGCATCTTCATATGAGAGACGGTAAATGCAGAGCTAGCTGTTGTAGTGTATAGACACCTGGACACGGCGAGTTGTCTATACAGCAGCAGGGACAAATAGAAAGGTGGAAATGCATGTGTAGAGGGGACACAAGAAGGAAGCTCGATACGACAGTCTTGCTGGGACATCTTCAGCTCTTCCCATATATATACACTATCATGTGTCGAAGGTGAAGAAGAAGGGCCGTCGAATAACTAACTCTTCTTCGCAGAGATTCAGTTGGTGGTGACTATAGAGAGACACCGTCCACACACTGGAAGAAAGAAGCAGCAGGTTTCTGTAGCAGCCTAGCCCGGTCTATTTCGGCTCCTTGTGTCTATCGTCGAGGATAGATCTGCCTGTGTCGCGAGAGAGAGAGAGAGAGAGAGAGCAAGGGTGTCTTCCTGTGGAGTAGCATGTATACGCGTATAGATTTTCATCTTATCATATGCAGCTGGAGAACATGTTTCCGTGTGAAGCTCCGGTTTTCGACCGAGTGCATGCTCTCCCTTTTTTGACTCTCCCCGCTGTTGGTGCTGCTGCTGCAGCTCATCATGCTCTGCTGATCCTGTGCTCTTGCTGCTCCTCTTCGTTGTAGTACTACTGTTCTTCTCGTGCTAGTGCTAGGTAGTAGGTCTCCTGCAACAACAACTCCAGCTGCTGGTGGGAATGCTGCTGCACTCGATAAGCTGCTGGGAGAGGGCGAAGGAGTGCTGCTGCTTCGCTGCCTCTGCTGGTCTCACCAGTTTTGCTGGTGCTTCCTCTGCTGAACTATTCCTTCTTCTTCATTGTGTTGAGGGAGATAGACCTGCTATGCTGCTGCGCTGCGTTAGAGACACCGTCGTCGTCGTCCCACGGAAGGCATCGACTACGAGTGCGTCGACTGCTGCTGCTACTGCCGTGTCTACTGCTGCTCTCTTTGCTGCTGCTCTCTTTTGCTGCTGCTCTCTTTGCTGCTGCTCTCTTTGCTGCTGCTCTTTTTGCTGCTGCTCTCTTTGCTGCTGCCCTCTTTGCTGTTGCTCTCTTTGCTGTTGCCGTCTCTGCTGGTGTGGCTGTCTTTGCTGATATCACTCTGGAGGTGGAAGCTCTTAATTCTTTCACTGCTGCTGTTGCATCAAGGACTCTTGGATCTACTTTGCAGCAAGTGTAGTAGCTGCCTCACTGCACTCATGCTGCTGTTGCTGATGCACCTGTACACTTCGCCTTAGTATTAAGCGTATCTGCTGTTGGGATTGTTGCTGCTGCTCCATGTCTCATACTGGACGATAGCTGCTGCTGCTGCTGTTGCTGTTGCTGGTGCTGGTGCTGTTGCTGTTATTGTTGCTGTTGCTGATGCTGCTATTGTTGCTGTTGCTGTTGCTGCTGCTGGTGCTGTTGCTGTTATTGTTGCTGTTGCTGCTGCTGTTGCTGCTGCTGTTGCTGCTGGTTGTTGCTGCTGCTGTACTGTCTGCACTTGATACTTAGATATTGGATACGCCTTCACTGCTGGTGAACACAGCACCGATTGGTGCAGCATCTCGCCGACGTCTCTCCTACGAAGAGCAAGGAAGTCACGGCTCGCAGAGCTGTTCTTGTTAAAATGGATTTCTATCATTCAAACACTCGCCAGAGCGATGTCTCGGCCATCAAACATAGTCCTCTCTGAAAGCAGTTTTTCCCTTGTCAGCATCATTAAAGAACACCGAGTGTCTTTCTCGCTTCTTCTGCATGCTCAACGAATGAAACATTTTCCGCTGCCGTTTTCTTATCATCCAAACGAAGCTACGTATACATATATATATATATGTATATCCATGTAGTCCTCCTCTCTCTTCCTCTCTCTTTCTCTCTCTCTCTCTCTCTAGAGCCTTCCCTTCGTATAAGGAGACACTTTCTTATTCGTTCGCCCACCAACTTTAATACGACAATGAACCTTTCCCCGGGCGAAAGAGTTTCTCTTCACCCGTGGAAGAGGAGCACTGGCGTCCAGAAAGTGTGCCAAAATGATGTCTTCCGTTTCACTGATACAAACAGGCAGCGACTTCCTTTTCTGTCATAAAAGAGTTGCTTTTCTGTTCTTTCAGAGAGATCTTCTTTCTCGCTTACACCTATATATATATATATATATATATATGTAGATCTGAGACAGCCAGGTCTTCTTCCACCGGAGTGTACATACACCCTGATTATACTGTGGGTACTACACCACTGTTACGAAGGCATATATTTAGAGATGTAAGTCTGGGTGGACTAGCTGACGGTTCTGTTGCAGTGAAGTTATGAACGTTTTTCAACTAGGTTTGAAACAGAAAAGGAAAGTTGAAAGAAACAAGCTCCTCATGCTGCGGCCAGCTGGAGCTCTTACTGTCACAACCACACACATGTCTGTGTGATCCTTCTGCTGCTGTTGCTGCTTCTGCTGTTGTATACGTGAAATCTCGGCTGCAGTTGCTGCTTCTGTTGTTGTAAACGTGAAACCTCGGATGCTGTTGCTGCTTCAGCAGCTGTTGTAAACGTGAACCCTCGGCTGCTGTTGCTGCTTCAGCTGTTGTAAAACGTGAACCCTCGGCTGCTGTTGCTGCTTCAGCTGTTGTAAACGTGAACCCTCGGCTGCTGTTGCTGCTTCAGCTGTTGTAAACGTGAACCCTCGGCTGCTGTTGCTGCTTCAGCTGTTGTAAACGTGAACCCTCGGCTGCTGTTGCTGCTTCAGCTGTTGTAAACGTGAACCCTCGGCTGCTGTTGCTGCTTCAGCTGTTGTAAACGTGAACCCTCGGCTGCTGTTGCTGGCTTCAGCTGTTGTAAACGTGAACCCTCGGCTGCTGTTGCTGCTTCAGCTGTTGTAAACGTGAACCCTCGGCTGCTGTTGCTGCTTCAGCTGTTGTAAACGTGAACCCTCGGCTGCTGTTGCTGCTTCTGCTGTCTTTATCAGTAATCAGCATTCACAGTACCATCGTGTCACATGGAGTGAAGTTGAAGGACATGTGTTGAACACGAATACGTACCGACTTTCAACTTATATGTATACACGAGCTGCGACTGGCAAAACCCTGCATCTGCTGGCACAGAGGCAGTTGGGAAGGTTTTTTTTTGTTGTGGATTTCTCTGGGTACTACAACAAACAGATAACCCTTGTTGTCTGTTAACCTACAAGCATGCAAATATATATCCCCAGAAAGGGAAAAGAGGTATTGCCGTTTCGGCTGTAAGTACATGCGCAATTCTTTCTGGATGGATATATTGCAGCGGATTCGTGTATGTCAATGACTGTGCAGGTATACGCAGAATCTGTCTGGCTGTATCATTCAAGGGGGATAAGCGGTGTAACTGTATATTCATCAACGTTGTGGTCTCCATATTAGGGAGTCTATGCTTGCTGTATACGTCTGGGAATAACAAGAAGCATTTCGTTGTTACCGACATGCGACAACAAGGCCTGTCAGAGTCTTCTTCGGGTGTCCCTGAATTGCTGCTCTCTCTCTACTGCTGGCACGTGTTGCTGCTGGGTGGTGCTGCGGCTCTCGGGGTGGAGATCTTTAACGTGTGCTAACTCCATACACTTCTTACTTCCTCTTCGACCTATGTACGCACGCTGAGGTTGTTGCTGCTGTACAGATACAGTGATCCCTACACACACGATGCTTACTATCTCCATACTCCTCCTATCCTGGTTCTGCTTATCATCACTAGTGCAGTTAAAGTACTTGAAAGCATTTGCATGACAGAAGGCAAGTCACAACCTCAATATGTTTGGGCTGCGTAGCCTATGGTTCTGGAAAGATCTCTTTTTTGTACGATAGAGGATCGACTTCTCCTGTTTGCGCATGCATTTCGCTCTCTGCCTTCTACACAATCGCATGTTTCCAGAAGAAACAGGATATTGTCTAGCAGATGTCCGTACACGCAGGGAACACGGAGTTGTCCACTTGCCCCCAGTACTCTCTTTTTTTTCTCTCTACGTATATATATATATATATGTATACATGCATCTGATTGGGAAAGGAATGTGGGCCTGAAGTGATGGTATACACACGCGTACAGAGAGAAGTGTTTGAGGTCAACATTCATAGAGGTAGTGGAGCAGCAATAGGAGCATCTTTAACAGCAGCAGCAAATCAACAGCAGCAGCAACTCTGCTAAACACATGCACAGGTTGGCAGCAGCTCTGGTAGTAAGAGCGGCAGCACCCATCACGGTATAACGGCAACATAAGTCCAAGCGCAGAAAGAGAGCTCCCTGTGCGATGTATCCGGATGAGGGTTCACATCTTCCCGAAAGAAGATTTAGCAACTCAGCAGCTGCAGCAGCCGTAGAGTGAACAGCAACAGCAGCAGCAGCCGTAGGGAGTGGAGCAGACGCTGTAGCGCGTAGAATAGACGCAAAGGCAGCACATGTACCCCTATAGCATCGTTAGAGTTGTAGCCTCAAGAGCAGCACATGCAGAAGACTGGAACTGAAGATATTAAGCGCCACTGCACGACTACTAATACTACCACATGGGCATAGAAAAGAGACGAAAAGAGCTGCTGGAGAGCAAGTCGCTGCGAAGGCGAAGGTGTAGCTCTAGTAAGCAGCCATCATCTCAGCAGATGTAGTGTCTCCACAGCACAGAGAAGGCTCTCTGGAGGTGGCTGTCGTGCTGCAGCTCCGCACTCACCAGAGGTTCCTCGTTCACTTTGTAGATATCCTTTTTGATTCATCTTGCACATCGAATCAATACAGACGCAAGACTCATCATCCTTTCGTATAGAGATCGATAGGACCACTCAAGCAGACAGCTGATCTTCTCCAAATAGATTTACATATTCATATATTTTCCTTTATATATATGTATATATATATATAGAAATGTATAGAAATGTATATATTCGTGTACGTGTAGGTAACCACACATTTTGTATATGTACTATCACAACGGTACAGGGAACCGAGGTGTTTCTAGAGTAGCTTGCTGGCAATAGCGATGTCTCTGGTCCAGCAAGTAAAGACTTTCAACATTTTAAAACGTCTATCAGTACACGAAGACAATGGTTTGCATTCGGCTGAAAAACGTCATAGAAAGAGAAGGAGACGACCCGTAAACGAATGAGCTGATGGTACAGGAAGCAGATATGTTTTTAAAGCGAATCAGGAGAAATGAACAAGACTTTAGCATGTGGAAGACATAAAGAAGCACTTGAAACCAAATAAAGTACTGCACCAAAGAGGATATAGACACACGTATCTATATAGATGGAGATACATTCATGTGTGCGCTCCCTACACGTGAGGCATGTGGTATGTGGAGCTGTGTGCATCGTAAAAGCTTAGCTCGAGGAGCAACAAACGATTAATGACGCTATCTATTCTCCTGTGAGTGTAGAGGAAATGAAACCGAAAAGATTAGTACACGTCAGTGGGAAAGTGCATATCATAAACGAAGCCGGTAACATCTGTCGAGTTTAACGAAGTGAAAGAGAGAAAGATATATAAAGACTGCTGATGTCTGATGAAACAGTTGGGGACTACTATCAACGGGGTGCTGAGAGTTCTTGGAAGTCAGTGAAAGAGATTTCCGAATGTATTCCTGAAACTGCATTTGAATGTGTTTGAGGTAGCAGCGCTACCTGGCACCCAACACGTGTAGTGGAGTTTTCGATAAAAGGCTAAGTGAGAGCGCTTCTTTCTCGACTAGGCGGACTTGCAGTCGAGAGTGTCCAGCTACTCTTCTGAGATACAGAAGAGAAAAAAGAACTCTTTAGAAAAAAATCTTTGAAAGAAACGCTAGTGTAAATGTGCCGCTGCGATTGTCGCCGTGTTCTTTTGTAAAGGCGCGAAGATGAGGCTGCTGGTGTTGTTTACCCTTCAAATAGCAACGCTTCACCATTCCACAGACATCCATTCTTTAGTAAATGCAGCTCTCGTAGAGTCTCAAGCACTCAGAGATTTCTACAGAGCTAGAGAGAGGAGAGTTGTAGAGCGCGTTGGACCCAACGGGTGGAGAGGAATTCGGCTTATATGTCCTGGGGCTCTGCATAGAGCCTCTTTAGACGTGTATCTGTTGATATTTATCCTGGCTGGACAGCACTCTGAGCCTCCTGCGAGTATATGGCACAGTCTCCACCCCTATACGATAAAGTTCACCTCTTTCTAGAAAGGTCATACAACAGTATATAAAAAGAATAATAGCCCGACGCTTCAGAAAAGTGATCTTCTAAACAGAAATTGCCGTGCGAGTGCGTATGGAGATGTGCAAATCCACAAAGATCGACGGAGTTTCTAATGTGTCCATATATATATATATATATATATATATTATATATATATATATAGAATATCTTTCTTTCATTGGAACATCTGTCTGCAAAGAGTTTCTGATGTATAGATGTAGTAAGCGGAAGAGAGAGAGAATCTCTCTCCCCTTTTCAGGGTAGGCTCTGATGTATATATATATATATATATATAGTATATATAATATCTCTGCCTTTCTCGGGTCGTCTCCGAATATATATATATATATATATATATATATATATGTATGTAGAATATTCTTTCCTTCCTCAGGGTAGTCTCTTAAAATATAATCGTCGCCGTACAAACTTCATACTGAAGAGACTAGTTAGAGGGGAAGGGTGATCTTAGTAGGCAGCCGACTCGTGGAGGTTGGGAAGCTGAAGAAAGCAACCTTCTCTTACATATCTGTTTCAGAGCTCAACTGTTTGGAAATACACTCTGCTGTGAGAAAAGAAGGGGAACTATACATATTAGAGACTCCTTCAGGAGAGGAAGAGCTATTCTACCTACATTTGACACTCCTCTGAGATCGCGAGAGACATTGTATATACATATATATATATATATTATATAGGCTACTGTGAGAAAGGAAGAGAGATTATATATTCAGAGACTACCCTAAGGCAGGAAGAAATGTTCTATATATTAGAGACTACCCTGAGAAATGGATATTCTACATATATATATGTATAGTATCCATGTATGTATATGTGTATATATATACCACCAGTATGAGAAAGAGATGAGGTATTCTAGACACTGAGATCGCCGTGAGAGGCATGTATGCTGAGGGGGTTCGCAAAATGGAAGAAAGGAAAAGGTATACTGAAAGGAGGTGTTGTGTTAGCGAAGCCGATGCGGATGTTTGTCGGTGTACGAGTGATGCTGACGACCACAGAGAGGAAAAAGAAAGGCAGCTATATCACTTAGCTGCTGAAGAATCGCAACAGACATTTGGAAGCAGCAAATCTCTTTCTTTCTCTCTGCAGCGAGAGTCGTTCTTCTATGGATGCGAGACAAGAAGACATCCTCATCACCCTACTAAACCAGCAACAGCAGTAGCATTGACAGCAGCAGCAATAGCATTAACAGCAGCAGCAGCAGTAGGCATTGGCAGCTGCAGCAGCAGCATTAGCATTAACAGCAGCAGCAGTAGCATTTACAGCAGCAACAGATGCAGTAGATTTAACAGCAGGCAGCAGCAGCAGGCATTGACAGCAGCAGCAGTAGCATTAACAACAGCAGCAGCAGTAGCATTAACAGCAGCAGCAGTAGCATTAACAGCAGCAGCAGCAGTAGTAGCGTTGGCAGTAGCAGCAGTAGCATTAGCAGCAGCAGCAGCAGTAGCATTAACAGCAGCAGCATCAGCATGGAAAAAAGAGCAACAGCAGCATTGAAAGCAATAGTAGCAGCAACAGGATCAGCGTGGTGAGCAGCAGCAGCAGCAGCAGCACGTAGGAAATGAGCAACAGCAGAGGAGGCAATTCCTGCGTACATCAGGTTCTCCATAGAACAGCTAATGCTGCTGGGCAGTTGCCGCAAGAACACACGTGTAGCAACCTTGAAGGAAGCAGCACCAGCAAATATGAAGCGATAGAACACTTTCTGTATGCAGCAGAGGAGACCGAAGAGCTGTGCTAGTTCACACACGCATAGCAGTAGCAGCAGCAGCTGTTGTTCAGCACCGGCTGTCAGTTAGGCAGCTGTAGTGGCCCGCGATAACAGCAACCGCAAGCACCTGCTTTCTTCCACTGTTAATGTCTACAATAGCACCTCTGTATCACACAGGAAAACAGCAGCAGCAACTCTGAACAGCAAGCAGCACGAGTAATAGAGCAGCAAAAGTGGTCGAGGAGCGACAGCGCAGCAACACCAGGCGTCATAGCCAAGTACCAACAGCAGGCTAGCAGCAACACGTCAGCCCCCTCTTTGTCGCTGCAGCAGCAGCAGCAGCACTGAGAGAACAGCAGCAGCAGCAGCTTGGAGGCACGCGGAGAGTAATTGTAGTAGTAATAGTAGTAGTAGTAGTAGCAGTGCAGTAGTTTGATGAAGTAGGGTCAGGCGCTGCGTTCTCGACTCGGCTGCAGCACCAGCAGCAGCTCTGTCTTATGCTGCAAATAGATTTGCCCTGTTTCTTCTTTGTGCAGCAGGGACGCAGCAGAAGGAAAAACAGCAGATTCCTCCGCGTGTCAAGGGAACAGTCCTTTGCAGCAAGGCAACACCGTAAACACCAATCACGTGTGCATTATTCATAGTGCTGCTGCTACTGCTGCTGTCGCTGCTCCAAGCTGCTGCTGCTGCTGCAGCTGCTGCCGCTGCTCCAGCTGCTGCTGCTGCAGCTGCTGCCGCGGCAGTGAGAGAGACGCTTCTTGAAGCTTTTCTTCTTTGTCTGTCGGGTCGTTTGCTTCCGCGAATGTGTATCTTGAATGTGTTCGTATAGTGACATTTGCAGCTACCGAAGAGTCACAGCCGCAGCAGCAGAAGCACCAGCCAGCATAGAGCCTGTAGCATTACCATAGTAGCGAGCGTGCATGCAGACAGCAACAAAAAACGTTTTGCAGCTAGCTGCCTCCTCCAGAGTAGGAGCTGCAGGTGAAAGCCTTCCAGTAGCAACCCTCTATGTGCTCTCACGTCGCAGCAGCAGCAGCAGCGGGAGCCACAGCTCTATCATGAGCAGCAGAGCAACTACTGCAGCAGGGGGCAGACACCGTATCACTGCAGCAGCAACATAACAGCAGCAACAGGTCAGTCAGTCAGCGCAGCATCTGCAGCAGCAGCAGCAGCAGCAATGTCAGGGGATTGTTAGAAGTCCTATTCCAAGGAGAATTTTTTTGAATACTGCGAATCGCAGCTCGCTGGCTAACGCTTCTGCGAGAACACTCCCTGGAGAAGGAGTAGGATGAGCAGCAGCAGCAGCAGCAGCAAGTGGAGTTCCACCTTTATCTCATTAGCAAGAGCAGCGGCAGCAGGCTGCTGCTGCACATCAAGCAGCTAAGAGCAGCCATAGCAGCAGCACACAATAGCAGTGGAAGCAGCAGCAGCAGGCCAACTTCTCAGCGCAGCAGTAAAGGCCTCAGCAGCAGCAACAGCAGAAGGAGAAGGAGAGCATGCCTGTTGCATGCGGAGTCGTAGATCTGACAGAGCACCACCTTCTCCCATCATCTTCCCTGCTGCGACAGGTGTATGGAGATAGACAACGTTGGCTTTGCGTCTCTTTATTCTTCTGTCGAAACGCTGCCCTGTCTTTCTTCGTGCAGCTGTATCCCTCTATCCAGGGAAAGTGTGCATGCGCGGCAGATAGAAATCGCCAGCTACAGAGAAGCTGCTGGCTCCAGAGACGGAGATGCCAGTATATTCTGTCTCCTGGTCTTTATCTCACCTTTAGTTGTCACTTGAATCTCTGTTCCTTTTCTTCCGTTTTGTTTTCTTCTGCCTTCTCTCCGCCTGGACGCTCTTATATCCACAAAGCTGAATCAACAGCTGGTGGCTTTGGCTTTCATTGCGCTGCTGCAGAGTCGCAAAGAAGGGACGGTGCATGTTCCCTGCAGGAGACTTTCCCAAGGCCTGCTGTTGCGGGTGCCTTTATCCTCCTTCGTTCTGCCCCTCTGTCTGCAGCAGCAACAGCAGCAGCAGTAGTGACAACAGCAGCAGGAACGACAGCGACGACCGCAGCAGGAGCGACAGCAGCAGTGAGAGCGAGTCTAGCCGCGAGAACAGCAGCAGCTGCGCGAGCAACAGGAGCAACAGCAGCAGGAGCAGCAGCAGCAGCAGGAGCAACAGCAGCAGGAGCAACAGCTGCAGATGCAAGAGCAGCAAAAGCACCAGCAGGGACGGTTTTATAGAGAGGAAGAGGAAGGCGGTATGGTTGCAGCAGAGCAGCAGGGTTAGAACGGGACGCATGCACCACTTGGCTGCTGTTGCTGGTGCTGCTGTTGCTGCTGCTGTTGTTGCTGCTGCTGCTGTTGCTGCTGCTGTGTTGCTGCTCTTCTTGGAGAGAAGCAATTCATTTGTGCTGCTGTGTTGCTGGCGGTGGCTGAGGAGAGAAGTCGCGCGAGCGAAAATGGAAGCAGCGAAAACTGCGAAGTCTTCGGCAGAAGGATCAAGAGCAGCAGCACGTGCAGCAGCAGAAGCAGCACGCCTAGCCAGCCCGTCAGCAGCAGCACTGGGAGGAGCAGCAGCCGGAGATGGAGACGGACAGACGCTGCATGCACATGTGCTGCATCAAAGTGTCGGGGAGACTGGAATATACTTCTTCATTTCCTCCACCGCCGTTGACGGAGGCAGAGCTGCGCTACTACTCTCAGCTCCCCGTGGTGCACCTCTCGCAGTGTCTGTACAGCTGGCAAGCCGAAACGCAAGCAGCAGCAGTTGCTGGCTGCAGCAGGGCCGGCCGCAGCTGCTGCAGCGTGTTCTTCTGGATGAGCTGCACAAGTGCGTGATACATCAGCGCGCGTCTTTCTCCACCCCACACCACGAGGTACTGCTGCGGCTGCTGCTGCTTCTCCTACTGCAACAGCAGCAGGTGCGCTGCTCTCGCCTTCAGCAGCAGCAGCAGCCTGGTTCCGACCAACACCACCCCCACCTGCCGGCCTGCTGCCTGACGCCTTCTCTCCTTCTCTCTCTGCCGAGGTATATTCATCCTGACTCCTCGCTGCTGTTCGTGCGCCTCAACACCAGACGACAGCAGCGCAGCAAGCAGGAACTTCAGCAGCAGTAACAGCAACAGTCCAATGCCCCTCTCCCTCTGTCGCTGCCTCTGTTGCAATCGTTGCCAAGCTGCAGCAGCAGCAGCAGCAGCGGAGTTCCATGCACAGGGCTTTCTGAACGTTTTAGTGTTCCCTTTCGCAAGCCTCTGGCCTCTATTCTGCGTCTGTCTCCGTGTGAGCGCTTCCTCCTCTATGTTGTTCCCTTGGGAAAAAGCAAAAGCTGCTGCAGCTGCAAACTCGAGCAGCAGCAGCAGCGTGTTTACCCCCAGCAGCAGCACCTGCTGCTGACTCTGTTCTACGTTCTCCGGGCGAGAGAAGTCGCAACGCGACGAGCAGCAGCGATGCAACAGCAATCAAGGAAGCAGCAGACAGCAGCAGCAGAAGAGAAAAGAATCTTCCTGCTGCAGCGCATGCACACTGGAATGAAGCTTCGCAAGGTCTTCATCAACAAGTCCAGAAGAACAGCAGGAGTGTGAGCAGCATGAAGTAGG
>CATKUM010000417.1:0-36330 GCA_949786405.1 Onychomys arenicola
CATGGATATCTGTGTACACACCTACGTGTGAACGTGTGAGTAGGTGTCAGTGTGTGCGTGAACGGGCGGCGCGCGCGATGCAAAGAAGAGACGCTTCCTGTTCCTTCTGCCGTAAATTGCGAAATCGGAGATTTCAAGTATACCTTCCGACGGAGTGGTTATTTTTATCTCTTAGTTTGCTGCCTTAAAAAGAAATTCTCCGTGGCGAAGCTTGCGAACAGCCTTCGTGGCTTCCACTCTGGTTATACTTGTACGGCTTCGGTGCTGTTGCAGCTGACGTAGCGGGTACGCCGTCGTCGCAGATTATACGAGAAAATGTCTGCGCATTTCCTCCATTGCCCTTGTATTATAACGGATTTCAGCGTCCGCTCTTCCTTGCACATGGGAAATCCAGTATGGTCTGTCCACATTTCGACGCTGTATTCCTTAGAATGTTTGCGGCATCATCTTAGGCCTGCTCAGATGTAACACTGTCCTTACTCAGAGAGACCTCCACCAGCAAGACGTGAAAGTGTTGCTTCTAGATGGATTCCATAATGGTTTCTCCACTGTTCTTGTGGTCTACCATGATTTGTGGTTTTTCAGTCCAATAGTTCCAGAGAGATCCACAAAGTGACGGCATTCCCAAACGCAGACTCCAACGCGTGGCAGACAAGCAGGCGTAAAACAGTACATGCGTACACACGTGTCTATACGAGCGCTCCTCTGAGTATTCACGAATCGCGTGCGTAAGGGACGTACTTGAACGTTTGAAAAAGAAAAAGCTTGATCAAGAAATAAGCTTCCGTCCTTGCCTCAAGTGTATTTCGCAGCACGGACGAAATGTGTTCGTGTACGCCTGACGCAAATCTCTGGTAGAACAATTACGTGAACATATACATACACTTTGTGAATCCGTTTGTCATCTGTTGTATGTAATGTATGATATTCCTTGAAAGCAGCTACAAATGCACATAGGTACAGACCATTTCTATTGCGCCTTGCATCCCTGAAAGCTTCTCCCACAATCCTGCGTGGACCACCTCCACGCGAAGTCATCGCACGCAAGTGAATGTTTAAAGACTTGTTGCTCTAGTGTATTCTATTACTTCCACCTTTGATCTCACCTGACCTTTCGCTTTTGTCCCTTGTGCCCCTGCATTCGTTCAACTTTTTGTTCTTCCAACTTTCACCCTTACCCCACGGAGAATGCACATCATAAAGGAGAGCCGCCTCCGCTGGTTATGCCGGAAGCACGAAGAATAACAATAAGCCATGGGAAACGGTTCAACTACACTATTATTCGATGTATGCGAAGGACTAATCAAACGCGGTGGTGGCAGCGAGGAACCTGTGTCAGTTCGCAGAAGCTGCACATTCTTACGAATGATGTGACTTGTAGGAGTACACAGCGCAAGCATGTAACGAAAGTATGTGGATATACGGGGAGGCACACACATGGATATAAGGTAACTGCTTTTTCTCCCTGCCTTCCCTTGTACATGTATGTTCTTGCTAACACACACACGTACATACACATAAACAGGGGCCACAGGTATACACTATGACATGCATGGAGACACAACAGAATATACAGTCCAGACGTCTACATGTGCGCGGCGGAGTACTTCGGTAAATTCTGTGGAGTACCTAGATTCACTCAATGGATAGCTATACATGGTGGGTCGGAATACCGCGCCCCAAAGGCGACCACTACATGTACACTAATGTAAGCGTTCTTATAACAGATGATCTCGTCATAATCCTGGAACATATCGAACACATAGTGTATCTGAGAAGACACGGAAAATCTTTCTGTATATGACCAGCCTGTCTCAGGCTGTGTGGCACACGCCTGCTTCTTCGCACAAATGTGTGCAGGCTGGACACCGGAGAAACTGTCATGCCGTCGAGACGATGGGATGTACAAAAGATTTCCGCGCGTTTGTCCTCAAAGGAATCAGAGGTAGCACTTCTGGGCAGCAGGTATCTCTGGTTAGAGGACGGCAGCCAAAGAAGGGGTCTGGAAGTTTGCTGCTGCTCAACTGGTAAATTATCCTCCACATATCTGTGAAGCTTCTAAGTCTTGTGTGACCGAACACGCTAAAAATCCTTTCAATGCGTCACGCTTGAAGATGACACTGTGGTATGCTGAAAGAGGCTTCTCTGGACCTCACCGGCATTTTTTGTCTTATCTGTCGTGTTGCTGCGACTGCGGGTTCTGTTGTGCCTTTCGCTGCTCCTGCTGGTTGTGGCGTTCCCACAATAGTTTCTCTGGCACTGACAGGTGGACCGAGTACTGCTCTTCTCAGCTGCGCTACTATTGATTCTGCATCTGCACCCTGTGATGCTGTGACTGCCGTTAGCGATGATTTCTACAAAGAACTTTTTAAAAGCCATGCTTCTCAATGGCGCGGCTTCCCCAGTTGTCCTCTCCACACGTCCGAGAAGACAGTTTATTGCTGCATGCGTGGAGCTCTTGATCGTGTGTCTCCATCTACAGGCAGAAGCAAAGTAGTAAACGGATGGGGTACTACCGAGAGTGAAAGGAGGAGGCGTTTTTCTGGCGGGCAAGGGCTTTATGGTACTTCGGATTGCAAAATGCTTAGCAAACATCATTTTCGTCCTTTGGCATTTCCTCCAAGAGTTCCTTTCTCTTCACCAAATTCTGCTTCACGATCTTCTTTCGTCTCCTGTCCTTTACGTGCTTTCACATATTCCTTCTCGTGCAGGACTTCCTACTCAGGTTCATCTTTGCCTTCTTCGCCAACCTCTCCTTCCTTTTCTTCATCACTCCTCCCGTCTACTCGTATTTCCCCACCTTTCTCGTCCTTTTCTCTGAACTCACACTTCGTTTGCAACATTCGCTCTTCTCTTTCAGTTCTGTATCCCACAACCCTTCTTTCATTCCCCTGTATACTGACAGCTGTGCGTTTCAAAATGGTAAAGAGCGCTTCTTACCGCCGTCCACCTCGTGCTTCACCCACAGGGCAGGCGCGTAAACCCCATATTGGGCCTCGTCGTCTTTCTGCGGAATACGTAACTCCTGGTGTGGTGCTGGTGAAGCAGCGCAAGTTTGTAGCCTTCAATTAGAAACGAAGAGAAGGAAAAGACATTTTAAAATGTATCCTGGCGAAAATGTAGGTGTCACTGGTTCCACACATCTCGTGTCCCTCGCTCACGGGACGTGTGAAGTACACGCATGACGTCTCAAGAGACGTAATGATAGTGAACGTCCTGCCTGAACGGAAAGAGGAACTACTAAGGGAAGATTTATGGAGATATCGCACTGAACATGTCCGAACTGTAGAAGAAAATAGACATATCTGCTTCCTGCGCATGAAGGCAACACGTGTCTTCCCTAAAGAGCTCGTTAACCCACCTACAAAGCCAGAGCTTAGGCCGTATCACTTCACCAAACGCGATATCTGGGAAAATCCGACGCTTCCAGATGTGCCCATTTTCGATGATGACCGATGAAAACAAGGGACGTATAATCACGGGAAGAAAACTACGCGCGAAAGAGATCGACGAGTAAACGAAATTGAACAAGGACGCAGACAAGGCAGCAGACGGATGAGGCGCAAACGCTACATATATACATATATATATATATATATATATATATATATATATATATATATATATATATATATATATATATATATATATTCGCACATACGTGTGTGTGCAGCAACATATCGGCCATGAGACAAACAATACGATTTGCAGTGTTGCTATTATTGAGTGCTTGTGGATAAACAAGTCTACACTCGTGTGTGCATTTGCTTAAAATTCGCACTCTCAGTTCACGTGCGTACGGGGAATAGGCATGATCTTGTAAGTAAAGATGCATGAAGGAAATGTCTTGTCGGAACAGAGGTGCAACACCACTATACGCCATTGTGCGAACGCGTCTACGCGCTTTTGTACATTACGACAAAAGCCCCATCTCTCATGTGCTACAATTTGTGGTGGACGTCTGCATGTGTAGCATCCGTATTCCACACCCTAACTCCGCCGCGCTATTGCAGAACTGTATATTACGGTCACGTTCCTGGTTATTTTTGCAAAAGGAGTGGTGGATTTTCTGTTATCATTTCTGGCACTGCAATTGATGTTCTTTCCCCTACTATGAAACAGTTACGCGGCCAACCGCCTCTCTGCTGGGTGAGTTGCGTGTACGAACACGTCACTAAGACAGGCAAGTACTTCAAGTGCTGCTGAGTTGGTTCATGATAACCACAGCATAGGCGAGGTGTTGCCTTTATGGCAGACCGGTACCAGAAGGAAACTTCAAAGTATCTGCATTTAGTAATTAGCAAGAAATATCGAGGTTTGCCCTACGTGGTACCGGTTCTGCGGCAAGTCCCGCAATCTTGCTCGTGTGCACGCCTGTATAAGACCTGGTGAATTGCCCCATTCTCAACATCGGATACACAACGAATGCTGGAGCAATCTGGATGACTGCTAGAACAGCTACTCAAGGAGATATCCGGTGTGTGCTACGCGTGTACTCCGACTCACTTTACGTATATGTCGATACTGCGTTGTCTGTCTATGTACACGACGCTACACATTTGTGTGCACTACAAGTCCAGGGTCCTCTCCTTTCACGAACAACCGTACCGAGTAAATTCTACTACGAGATGGCTACAAAGACGAAGACTACTAGAACCGTTCCACAGATTGTGTTTGGTAGTGCTCACCCAAGTGTGTTTTCTAAACCTTAGCCATAAATAAATGGGAGGCAACACAACGTGTCGATTAGGAAGAAATGTGGATGTGTTCCCCTCGAAAGAAAACACGGTAGCTAGACAAAAGAGCGCTGGAGAAGATGGCAAACTAGTCCAATATGTGACATGGGTAAATAGCACTGGACACAGTTGATCGTACTGATTAGTTTTTCGATACCTTGCATACACGTACATATATATGTACACATATATAACGCAACATCAAAGGACGTTTAGTTATAAACTGCTTGATTTCTTGTGTGTCTGTAGGTATCTAGGATAAGTCTGTGTGTCTGACGGATTGGCGGGAATAATGCTGCAGATTTGACTTTCGTTTCCTTCCGGTTACCTTAGACCTTCCAAGCTTACGCGTATCTGCGTGTGCATATGACTAAGTATCTGTGTAGGGCTGCGTGAACGGAAGCAACGCTTTGCATTCATCTTGACCGTAGATGGAGAGCAAACAAAGTGCTTCTGACGAATGTACAAGGAGCAACAGAAGGGGAGAACGTTTGCAGAGACGTAATGTTTTATTCAGAGAAGCTGCGCATACATAAGCACACACACGTGCCTTGCATAACGGACAATTTGAAGTCCGGTTTTACAAGCAACGAAACTCCTATCAACCCCATGTACACTCAGTCGCGGAGACGTACCAGGTAAACTTATCCTACATCCATATGGAATCAGATGTACAACTTGGAGTTCTTCAGGCGCATCGACCATGGCGTGAGACTACGAAAGTTGGCAAAGGTTGCCCGAATTAAGCGATGCCTGCGACACTGGTGCACCTGAAGCTAAATCGCTGACGCAAACTCTATGCAGCCAGCATATTTTGAGGGATGACTCCTTGAAGAACGCGTACGAATGCCATTGCAGTAACACCGAAAGTGGAATTTTCCGACAAAAGGCATGGAAATCACTTCAGTATAAAAGTGACACAGGTCAAACAGGCTGTAAGGAAATGTTACAGCCTCCCTAGTAGAAGGCAAGAGGGTGGTCAAGGTCCAACCTACGTTACGAGAGTCAGGCTAGCGGCAGGACTGAAGCAACGTTAAGCTGGGCCGGGACATCTATATGTCCTTACATATACTTGAAAAGGAATGGACGGAACTGGCGGCACAACACGCATGAGGAACAGTTGTGAACCTTGACTTGTCCCTGAGGCGGTACTTCGTACTCCGAATGTTTAGCATATGTACAACGCTTCTGACATGCCTTTGGTAACAGCGAAGATTTTGTGTGGTACGAGTTACGGAGTATTGTTTAGCATCTTAAACGTTTGCTAGATTTGTTCAGGCCACTATTGCACCATCGGCAACAACAGAATATTGCTTGCAATCAATAATACGGTCAGCACTTGCTAAAATATAGATGGCTCTTTGTGGGCGCGGTAAAAATTTCAGACGTTACGCCCCCCTGCGAACCGAATATGAAGCGAGGGTAAGTAGACGAAGTATTTACTATAAGCAAGTGCCATCGCCTTTGCTCAACAAGGAATAAGACCAGCAACGATACTGTTGCTTGTCTACTGCCCTAGCTGCCTACGCACGTAATCTACGAATCAGTAAAGAATCGAGGAAAGCGTGCAGCTGACAGAAATTTGAGCCACGCACGTAGTGGGCACGAGATCTAAACGTTCCGTGTCCCTTTTTTGTTTGATCTTTTCACGTGAGAAGAATACGCCGTGTCGTGATGCAGAGCGATGGGGTCACGAACAATGTAGTGAGAGCCTACGCAGAATGAGACAGAAGTCCCCGGAGCTCCTCGCTACAACTGTGCACGCGCCGTTCACCCTGACGTGCAAAAATACGCGCGTATACACGTTGCGCTTATCGTTGTAATTCGAAGCAGTGCATACACGCCAAGTGTGCACCCCCCAAGTGCGCAACGATATATATATATATATATATATTTATACATATATATATATATATATATATATATTTAGATGTATATACATTTGTATATGCCGGCACACGAGCAGATGTACTTACGAAAGGCTGCAGAGCTTTGTGCCTACACGTGATACAGAAGGACGTGCACATTGGTGTATGTGGCTGATACGTATTTTCAGGTCTAGCATTGCGCAGCTGTTGTCGTAAAACCTTATCTAAGTCCATCACTATGCGCAGTCAAGTGTCGAAATTCTGTCGCTCTTCTGCTGGCGTGTCTAAGTCGTAAGCATCTCCCTGTTCTTCGGTTGCTTCCACTGCGTTGTCTGTTTCGTCATAGTCATTCCCCGCTTGTTGTCGTCCTTCCTCATCTTGTTCTTCTGCGTTGTCTTCTTCGTCATATGCGTCCGCTTCTTCCGGCTGTTCTTCGTCAGGTGCCTCTCCAGGGTACAATTCGTCATCGTCGCCCGCAGCTGCGACTTCACCATTCTCTGCTTCCTCGTGTTCTCCAGATACTTTGTCTACGTTGACCTGCCCGTAATTCGTTTTAGATAGCTCTTTTCCGTTTCCTTCATCTCGTTCTTCTATCTCCTGCTCGTCTTCACTCAATTGTCTGGCGCCGCCTCCAAACTGCGCCGAGTTGACAGAGTGCTCCTGTGAAACTTGGACTATCGCAGTCCCACCGTCAGACATGCGTCGCCCTTCGCAGTGGTCATCTGCTTGTTGTTTCTGTTTCAGTATGCCATTCGCCTCTTGCCCCCTCGCGCGTTTTGCTGCGTTGCTGCTGTTGACAGATACTCGACGCACTTCAGTGTCTTCCTGGTGCGAGTAGTTACAACACAGAAGCACTCGCAGTATTAACGGGTGCAAAAATCTTCATTTTAACATACCAAAGTGCTGCAGAAACTGGGGAACAGAACTACTCAGTTAGGTGAATTTCGTAGGAAACGTGAGCTCTCAGATGAACCCGCAACACGCACGATTGTTCAGCATAGAAGATACTTATTCCAAACTCCCAAGCGCGCGCAGACGTTCGCTCACACGGGTTCGAAGAGGAGTTACCCGAGGCTCAACATATCAAATAAACACTGTGGGGTGCCCGCCCTGAAGAGTCACATCCTCTCTTCTGCCGCAGAGACGTAGACTGGCGCTGTAAATGAATAAAGATGCTGCACCTCTATATGGTTAGGTCTGATTTCTGCGTCTGTGAATAAGGCGGATGGACGTACACTCTGATATGCCCGCCAGTTTCTCCGAAAGAGCAGGTGTCGATGGAAATCTGACCGACCCACATGTCGTCAATTTGATATATTTAACGTAAACGAAAACAAAGGTGATCATTCATATTTTATCGTACTAAGTAGCACACTACGGCTTAGAAGCCTACAAACCTTCCCTTTAACGTTTCTCCTGGAACCTTACCGTTGTGGAAGTGCTAAACCGTAAACTTCATGCGCACCACGTGTGTACCCGGCTGGAGGCTATATGCGTCGCTGATGCCTACAGTTGATAAAGTTTTTATCTGGTGATATAGAAGAGCTTACTCGATTATTGCTCTAGATGGCATATGTGCGGACTTTCGAGCTTGAGAGGTAGTATATGACGTTTGAAGTGGTCATTATCGCGGATAGCGTTACTATACATGTGATGCTACTCCCTTGTCAAAACCGTGATGGCACTCGTTGCCGTTTGCATTTATCGTATTCGCACAAACCTGCTCACGTTTGTGAACCGTATCCGCACTTCTTGGTACACCACGTAAAAGAAGAGGCTTTCTTTTACGTATCGCTTACCTGTCCAAGCACTTCTGAAATCTTCTGAATTTTTCCTCGATCCGGAGGTCCGTCTTCTAAACTTTCCGGCTCCTGCTGTTCCGACGCTGTCTGCTGCATGAGTGCTCTGGTGGTCTGTCCCCCCGCTGTAAGTGCTGGTGGTTTACTACCAAAATTTTCTTTGACCCAGTCTCCAATTGGAACTTCTCCTCGTTTCACCGGCTGCTTTGTTGCCTGGTCGTAGGTAATTGCCTCTACTTTTGAAGGCGGGGGCCGCCCGGTTGTGTTTATCTGGGCATGCTCCTTTGGCGAAAGTTCAACGATTGCTCCACTGGGGTATCTGTTGAACAGCATTGACAGTTACTAATGTAGAAATCTATGCGATGGGTGTGCCTGATCAGATGACTTGATGTGAAAAATGTATGTTGACGCTCAGCGCTTTTTGCCCCGTGGGGAGGCGCTCTACAGGACTCCTATCAACCTGCACTTTCACGTGTTCGATAGTATGTCAGAGTATACGGACATATGAGCATATATGGACATAGATTAATGCTTCCGGGCGCAACGTTTCCCCTACTACGATGCACCGTAGGCAACTGCTTGATGCGCAACTATTCGGTGATACGGTGACACATGTGCAGACATTCTACGTACTTCCCGCACCTACACTCATGCACAAAAGCAACTGAGCAGCATCACAAAGGTGGCCGGCGACAACAGCCTCATTTGCGAAAACAGAATTCCGCTTGTTAAGCACCTCGTTTGAATATGTAGCCGCACCAAGCTGCTGCTTCATACAAGTTATAGAGCTAACACCAGGGGCGAGTCGTAGGTCGGATCACCAATGCCACGCTGTCTGTTGCTAGCAGAGTAAAGTAGAAAATAGGGCGAGACATACAGCTCAGACAGAAGTGTCGTGTGTCTACCCGTAGATATAGATGTACACAGTATCGCCTCCTGTACCTGAGTAAATGTGCAAATATATTTACGCATAATCCAACCTGAGGTCGTGCATTTATATGCACGCGTAGATGCTGCAGTTTACCTCATGAAGTGACGATAAAGCGTGCGAGACATCGTTTCCGGATTGATCGTGTGAATACACACATAGGTGGTGGTAGTGGTGCTTTTTTTTTTGAAAAGTCTGGACAAAAGGGACTTGTCATTGAGACCGAGCTGCACATCACCTAAGTCGTCTTCCTCAGTGCTGCTGCCCCTCGCAATGTCACCCAGCTGCGCCATACGCTTCACCGCGGTCTGGCTTTCCTCGTCCACTGCGTCACATACATGCGCCCAATGGTGAAGTCGAAATCTCGTGACTCAGCAGGTTCCCGTCTGCCCACTGTCATAAATGGCAGTGAAGTGTTCAGGTTGGAGACGCAGACTGGTCTAACCTCCGTGGCGCTTACGGACGCTTGCTCGTCAACCTACATAGCCTCTTCAAGACAGGTAAGCGGTTTGCTCTACTTTTTGTCTGGTAGAAGATGTAGCTGAATCTTCCCACGTTTGAACGTGGTTCCACCGTTCTCCCATTCGCTTTTTGTCTATAAAAGCTCGAATGGCTTATACTTCCATAGAGATATTTGCATGTATGGGAAAGTGTTTGCTCAACGAGGAGCGCAGCGGTGCACGCACGTAAGCTTCACACCTCCATCTTCTGCAGTCTACTTGCCAGTTCAGTTGCGTATTGTACCGATGTACCTCTACACCTATTATGGCTGCGTTTGGGCCTGCGTACACGTGTGTCTCAGGTAGGTTGACGTGAGTATATAAGAATGTGTTGCATTGTACGCTTGCGTAGCATATCGACAATCTGTGTACTACTGCGGTTTCGGAAGCGATAAGACCGGTACGGGCCGTTTACGCGCAGGCACTTGCCAATAAATTCGGTAACTTGGACTCTCCTTGTATGTCCGTTTTCCCCTTTGAACAATTTTGCTTTGTAGCAGACCCATTTCAAATAGCGGAGTGAAACCTCGTAATCCAGTGGTACGAAAAAGTCCGGCTCCTCAGCCGTCAGTCTTCGATGAGTGTCGCGTATGCGCCCGTGGCGGTGAATTTTTGTTATATATTGATAAAACGTCTGCAAATAGTCATCTGGAGCGCAGAGTTGAGTCGGTCTTTAAGTCAGGGACAGTACAGAGGGAGGTGTCCGCTAGGGAGACGTATCATGTATAGTGCATATCTGAGCACAATTGATCTACGCATTGCAAGCAGGTAGCCTTCCACGATTGTGGCAATGCAGTACGCTGGTTTTTTTTAATCCTTCGTTCCCCTTCACTTCCTTCTTTATATGCATACATACACATTTGTGCAGACTTGTATCTCGTATTTTCTATATAAGTGGGAAATTACAGTACCTCCAGCAGGTTGTTCTAAAATCTAGCTTTTCGGGAGTGACGAAGAACTGAGACATAGTGTCTTTAGGGCACGCTAAGCGGAGCACACTAGTTGCGTGTAGACAAACGAGGTTTTGCAAACTTCGCGCGAGTTGCAGAAGTATTCTAATTAAATGCTTGAATGTCTCACTGGATCCTGCGGTAGTTTTGCTCCGGATGAGTTGTTGCAGTGGTGTTCCCACATAAAAGAGTGTAGAACAGTAGGAATGTGTTTTTCACTGGCTACAGAGCAGGAACGTATGCCCTAGAGGGTGCTTCAGAACACGGTCACGAAGTTGTAGGTAGGTGTGTATGTATAGACCTATTTGTAGACATTCGTGCCTATATCTGCCCTTTCCAAACACACGAGCACGCGCTTATACGAACAAAAGTACATGCCACATCGCCGATATATGAGTTAAGCACTGTCTGCTTTCACAAGGCATTCACGAGATGAGAGACACATGTGGATAAAAGTTCAAAAGAGCTTATCGAAACGAGCTGCCACCGCGCGATAAGCGTGAAATCGGAAAAATTGTTTACCTACCATTTTTAACAAGTCATCCTCGATTTCCAGTTCTTACCGCCAACGCAGTCACCGTGAATATTGCGTAAATGAGACATGCTGCTACAATTCCAATAATGCCAGTGTGGTCCTTCGCCTGAAAAAAATTGTAAAGTTTGAAAGCGTCGCCTGTCATGTGGCCGTTGGCTACATCGACGATCAGAGTGAGTTCCGGGTCGAAGATAGTGGCCAGCCCGAAAGAAGGGAGAAAGCTGTAAACTGTTATACAGAAGCACAGTCACACAGTTCCACAATACCCTCGGACTCCATTTAATTGATGTTTTTGTCAGTGGCAAGGAAAATGTCACAGTCTTTCTTCCTACTTTTTTATTGATTGGCATCTGTTCATTCTCATAGACGGTTTAGATTTTTTCGTTCACGCACATCACTCGTCTTTATCACTGCTGAATGAAAAGCATCATTTTCCTACCGCTGTGTTATGATAGCAGTCGCTGGAAGAATCCTTTACTGTGAGCCGCTGTATCAAGTAATATTCTAAATGAATAGAGCAGTCGGCTGTATCCGACAGTACACAGATTGCTACGCGAGCCGGTGCTCATGTGAATGTAGCAGTCGTTTGCGACTTGACTGCAGTTGTTTTCCCTCTTTCTAAGTCCTGCGTCACTCGTACACTTTCACATGCTGAGCAATGCTTCCATCGTAATGAACAAGAGTTTTCCGAGTGCGGCGTTCCCCCTTATCTACTAAACTTCCTTTTCTGCCTCAAAGAAACAGATGTTTTTGCTGTGGCCAACAGTTCTCGAGCTCTTCGCATCATATACAGCTATATGTACCAACTGCACAAATACGTTACGTACGCCCGCTGTTGGTTTCATTGTCCTACAGGGATAGGTGTGCACATCCACACGTACGCACAAACACATATATACACATACAGAGAACTCCATACGTGTTCAACTAAACATCGATCTACATTCTAAAAATGGGCACATGTGTGCGGGTAAGCAATTTTTGTGCAACGCTACAATCTGTCTGTACAAATGTGTATATACGTTTGCGTGCACACGTACTCACCAAGGAAAGAAAGCTGGTCCTAATAACTAGTGCCTGTATTAACAACTTTTAGCACGTCTTCTCAAAGGGCATAGCACTGGCGACATTTGTTCAACTACTTCCGCGTCTTTCCATCAACCTAACCGTCTTCTGTCCTGTGTACTGCCTGTAGGCCAGTATAAGATAAGTACGAATGTGCCTGATGGGATTTGTGTCTGTATCTGTCGTGTGAATCCCTATTTCGTATACTGATGAGATTGGCAACGGGGATGATTATGCAAGCTGACGCTCTGTTGTGGCCGCGGAAGTACACAGTTGGCTTTTCAATACATAGATGGGTGCTTCACCGACGCACACATAGTCACCAGCACCCCTTCCATCAATCGTTACATTAGAAAACGATGGTGAAGTCCGATGTGGAGGAAGTGTATAAACATACACGTATTCTCGCTCCTAAGGTCAGACCTCAAAGTTTTGCTGCGTTGGGAACCGTCACCGATAAAATCGCAAAGACCGCGGTATACAAAAGTATATATATATATATATATATATATATATATATATATATATATATATATATGCACATATTCACCGTTGAGCACATTTGGGGACAGAAGTGGAATCAAGACCATCACGATATGCCCTGTCAGCAAGAGGACTCATTCCGGCAGTGTGCTTTAGAGGGGTCAAGAACCGTAGCCTAGCCTTACAGGCCGAACGTGCAACATGCCTATATACGTATACATACACATTAGGCGTAGAAATGTGAGAACAAATCGAGTGAGTAGCGTTGGCACATACCTATACTGGGGACAGTTCCCACATACTTCTGAAACAAAGCAACGACGCCGACAAGAAACAGAAACACGAGGTACGACATGGCCGGGCCTGAGGCTACTACAGCTGCCTCTTGATCTGTTGTCAACAGGGCCTACAACAGCAAAATTCACACCAGCGCACACAGAGATACGGTGCTAATGTCACTTAATGCCGAATACATGTTCTTATAGACACATCTGTACAAACACGAACGAGCGCGTTCACATATGAGCCGGGTATTCCACTATATTTATACAAGTTAATGTGCATACACATGTATATTTTACGTACACTCAGCCACACACACACACACACACACTCACACACACACTCTCGTGAACGAACACGCTCACATCTTTGCGTACGTACAATTAGACCTATGGGCGCTGGAGACTGCAAACGGCCAAGTCAGGGGACGTGGTCTTCTTCGACTAATTCCTGCTACCTTCTTACTATACGGGGCGGGGCTACAATAAGTGAACTACAGTCTCCAGAGCTCTCCTCATCTCTCCCGCGGCACCCTGTAGAAGCGCCGTCACCTATCTAGTCTCATTGCTTCCCCTTTCTCCTTTTCATGCCTACTGATTGTACATTTTCAGCAACCCCGGCAGTTTCCTTATTTCGGGACAAGATCATTTCGCGTCCAACGCCTCAGTTCTTGTTTCATCGAACTCTTAAGGCAGGGTGGCGTAGACCAGTAAATTTTTATTCTTGGCTACAAGTGAATTAGTGCTTGGTGGCTGCCGGTCTGTAGAACGACGCACTTTCTAGCATTCCCGCTTCTCCTTTGCCTTTTTCGCAGAAGAATATACTGCAGTAGATTCTAGTGTGTTTTCTGTTTCTTCCGGGGTACCGGGAGATGAAAGTTTGCGAAATGCATTCGCCTTCCTTTTTCGTACTGCATCTTAATTGTTTTGCGGCGCAGGCTTTTATTAACCACATCCTTAGCATAGTCACCACTGTTACCCAGCGAGGCCAGCGGCGGCCGACTCTGCGAACTTTTGCAGATGGAAAGGGACAGCAACTCTGGTTTCTAGCATAACCAGCGCATATTTTAGCTCGAGTACCTGTAAGTAGGAATATACTTTTAAGTACAGACGTGCTTTTGCAGATACACGTTTGTGGCTACATATATGTACATACGTAGCTATACTCACATAGTAGAAGTAGTACATGCGTGCACCTGAGAAAGTGAATACCACATGATTCTGCACGGTACACATGGATAGGTGCTTGGGCTTACACGGAAACGCACATACAATCATGTTTGCACGCAGCGAAATCCCCACATCGGCCGGACGATACACATCCATGTGTGAGTCCCCATGTAACAATATATATATATATATATATATATATATATATATATATACAACGTACATGCGTTTGTGCAGACAGACGTATAGGCGTATATGCAGCCGAACAGAACTAGCTAAGCTCTGTGAAGCCATATACTTCTTCGGCCCACTGAGGCGGGTTGTAAAGAGGCTGTTTCATGTTGATAGCAATTCTACTTTTAGGCGCAACGCAGACACGGAAAGCTCCTTCGTGTGATAGCGTCATACGTGTGTCGGCTGCTTAACGACACGCACGCTGTTGTAACGCCCGCAAGTAAAAACCCTTTGATCTCCGCATTGACCACAGCAAACTGAGAAGCACTCCGCTCCCATTCGTCTATTTGCAGAATGGCGAAATCGCTTTTTCTAGGCACATGCTACTCGAGTGTGACAAAGGTCTGTGGCGCCTCAGCGCCGTCGGAAGAGCAGAGGCGCTTCAACGACGTACATGGTTGGCGTCAGTAGCGTCAGCCATACCTCTGGCGAGAAACGTTTCTGTTTCTTTCTTTCTGTTCAATAGCACGAACTTCTACATATATATGTAAAGGAGTCAATATCTGTCTATAAATACATCTGCTGACAAGCCATGTACAACTGCAGAACTACCCAGGATGTGTACATCTCTTCGCATGTGCCCTCCTATACACATTTGTATGCGTTGCCCGCTCGGGCAGGGCCTACATTAACAGCAGAAATTAGTTCTTGCGAACATGACTAAACGAGTCATAGCGCGCAGTTGATACAGTTGCATCCACAGCATCGGTACATCTAGTAGAATACGCATTGCGTTGTTGGAGTATACCTGCAGCTAGTAGCAGAAGAAAGCATGCAGGAAGGAATGCTATCAGATTCACATGCCGGCTGCACGTAAGCTGCTTAGTGGAAAGTGCTGCGTGTTTCGGCTGTGCACCAGGAGCAGTAAGGCATGTCAGAGATTCCCACTGGGTAACGCAAGTGCAAAACAAATTTCGCCGCCACTTAAAGGACACTTCTACCAGGTTCTTCAGAAGCAACTAGCACACGTGCCTCAAACGCCAAATATGAGCGTATGAGTATCTGCGAGCAGGACAAATGTCACGATGACGATAGGTACCGGGGAATTATAACAACGAGAAGAGGAAGGACGCACACGAGCATGTCTCAAAAAATAAATGCCATAAAAAGATGTACAGTGAACGCGTCAAACTTCCGCAGATGGTAACCTTCAATTACCTGTACTTATCGTCACGCACGCACGAAAGTACTTCTCTTCCTTTCTCTCACGCGCTCTCCACGCACACCCCGAAACATGCTCATTTTTGCGTGACAAGTATAAAGCACAGGTCTGCATATATTTTGAGCCATGCACATTATTAGAAGGGAGGTGCTTACCTGGACGTAACCGACCGTGACTGTCAGAAAAGAGACGTCGAACTGGTAAATTGGAACTCTAAAGGCGGAGAGCATGAGCCATTGGCCGAAGTAGTGAATATAAATGCGGACCCAAAAAGCAAGAAATAGGATAATTACGGCGAACCCGCAAAGACCTGGTGTCGCACAGCAAGGAAAGCGTGTAATCTGACAGCTAACGCTCACGCGGTGGGAATGTGCATCAGCAAGATCAACCAGTGCCACATCGTATTTCCACCATGCGTACGTGCATATCACTAAGTGCTGGTCCGTTGTATATGTAGAGGTCATGCACAACGTATAGGCACGATTTACGACATAGCTGCGCCAAGGTAAAACTGCGACCACGTATGCGCACAGGGGGAATTCCAGAAGCATAGGTGTCCGTCACACACAACGTTCACGTCTTTGTTTTCGTGCACTTGCTTGCCTCAGTTGTACTGTCTACCACAGCAGCGACGAGCCGGAAGAAGCAATCGAACGCATCTCAGTTTCGAACCTCCAGGGAAACGTACGTTCTTCACGTCTCGGTGGCGACACATGCGTGACTTCTTCCCCTCCTCTACGTGTGCTGTGAAGTGACTTGTGTATGGGCAGTCTTTGTGTGCAGGGCTCTATGGCTATTTAGTGCAGCTGAACCTTTTTTTTGCACAAATGCTTCCGGATGGAAAAGTGTGACAGTCGACGTACACGCTCTACGGCTGGAAATGGAACGTTTCGCCGCGGCTTCCCCACCACACCAGCTGTCAGAGTTCCTGTGGTAGCCGTGCAGCTGTCTTTGCACAGAACGAAGACGTATCAATCTGTACCCGTCATTCTACAATGTAGCTGACGGCTTGTATTGGCGTACAGCCGGCTGTTCTATGTAAAATTCAACTTTAGTCCACGGGTATGACAGAGACGTCTTATCGAAAGGACTCGATAACCGATGATGGAAGAAAACGTTCTCTCCGCTATTCCTAGTCTGGAATGAGCTTCATATACGTTGTACTGCAAATGTCGGCTGCGCTGCGCGTGGCAATGCAGTGCCGTGATAAGGCAGCAAAAATTACACGAACAGAGGTCTGCAATTTTATGAGGTCTGCACTTCTACGACGGAGAACATAATTTCTAGCTCACTTGTACACGTGAATATACTCGGCATCAAGTATCGGTGTGCTTTCACTCGACATAACCAGTGACGGCAGCTTCAATAAAGGGGAGTCTTTCACGAAGGCAAAACCCGGCGGGTGCTTGGGAAAAACTTACCCAGTTCCTTTATGTCGGAGGAGACGTTGTAGTCGCCAAATAGTTCGTCAACGATATACGTTTTCTTCCGCTTGAACTCGCTGCTAATCACAAGAGTGTGTCCTGAAGTGACTGCGAGAAGTGAACCACAGAAAGACTAAATCCACACACAGACTTTCATATGTCGGTGCACACTCCATATGCTACCCAGGCTGACGCAGTGTGGGAGAAGGGCATATAACACGAGAGGAGATACCTGAAGGCACAGTGCAACACATTAACTTACACGTAGGTTCACATATATGTACATACACACAAAACCTCCACCGAAAGGGGTATATTTGTACAGGGATATAAATACATGTATACGGTAGTATATGACGAACTCTCATACAAACGGAAGAGGAGGACTCTACGCACGAGTAACCTGGGGTGACTGCGCGCAGTAAAGAAAGGAAACCAGGATAGTCATACACAAACATATAGGCACAAACAGACACGGTTGCAAGTATCTAAAGTTGAGGCAGTTCAAAAGTTGAAGGGGGGGGAGGAGCTATCAAAATACTTTGACAGTTCAGGGGTAGGATTATAAGCGCGAAGAAGTTTATGAATAACGTATGGAGACATTCGCGGAGTTTGCTGCCTGAAATGAGCTTTTGACAATAGAAAGAAACGGTTCCTACTCCATTGAAAATGGAATCTCCTACTCTGTTGTTCGTAGGTTAGTGAAACAAGTGATAGGTACAAAACATGTAGTTGAGGCTGCTAGATGCGCCGACCGATTTTTGTATGTCTGTATATAGATATATTAAACTGCCAGAAGTCTCCAAGCAAAGGCGCTGACTGGTAGGCAATAGGAACACACGCTCACATTTGTGGCCGTGAAGATAAAAGTCGCGAATACCGGAGTACGAACAAAAAATGATAGTCGGAACCATTGTGCGAACATATTGCACTGATGCGATGGCTACTAGGGGAGAATACTCTCACATGGACAGCTGTGGCGTTACGATATTTGCTCCAGCACACGTTAGTGGAAGAGTGAACAAGGAGATTGCCTATGTAGGCATCCCCCTACACTTTGTCTCAGATGGCTTCTCTGTACGAAGCGGCAGTTATGGACTCAAATGGCACGCGAATTTGCCTGGCGATACTGATGTTGCAGTTCTTGCGAATGGTTGATCTGTGGATTGCACCTAATTTGTGTGCAAACAAGAACGAGATACGGGTCTCCACGAGGTTTTTTGTGCGGGTCCACCTGCTGCCTCTACACATAGGATGCAGCTGGAATTCGTTGAATTTGGGCTTATATTCGTACATATCAGTACTAGTATAGTTGTACAAATGCATCTAGATAATGCACGCACACCATCGTATTCACATATATATACATATATATATATATATATATATATATATATATATATATATGTATATATCTATACGAATTTGTTGTACTACGTCCAGTTCCACAGATGTATACTCGCGTATTCACGTTTGTGTACTACATACACAAACGGACTGGCACATCTCTTTACATCTGTAGACACGTCAGCATATACAAATGTATTGCCGTTACATCCGTCCGAAGGTAAAGGCTACGCGTCAAAGATGTTCCTGTACCTTCACCGGCTTCTGCGTTCCTACACGATGGACGCCAGTGCAGCCAGAGGCGCTCGTTTTGTTTTCTTCTTCTATTTATACGTGTACGTGTATAAGCTTCCCTCTGTTTTTATGCCTCGTCCTTCCGAGGAGTCGACGGCGGCAGAGAAGACGTGTGAGATACTTCTGTCACGTACGTTGATTCTTGTGTACTTTCACTATTCTCAAACGGACTCTTCGTCATGCGGAACTCAAATGTGAGGGAGCATAGGCCTTATCAGCTGCCTAGTCGTACTTTGTTAGAAGCTTGCAGACGAGTAGCTCAAAAACACCTGAGAGTGGAGTAGCGTATTTTGCTTTTTTCATTAGAGCGCGCGGATTGCGTCATACAGAAGACAAATGTGGCGTGATCAGATGGATACATCTGCCAGTGCTGCACAAGCGCAGACGTACACAGTCGCGCGTGGAACCAGTCAATGAATGCAGCTAGTACAAGAAGAAGACGTACCTGAGAACTGATACTGGTCGAAGTCCTCGGGGTTTGTAAGCGGTTTGTAGACGGCATTCCCTTCACCCATGTGTTTCCACGCGTGAATGCCATCTTTCGTGGCTTCCACTGCCTCATTTTCACCTGAAAAGTAGTGGCGGCGGATGTTAACGCGCAATATATACCCGAAAATTGACGTCCAGTATTCCCGTATACGCGTTCGTTTGCTATTTGCTAATGGCAAATGAATCGGTTGTTGTTTTGCATAGTACAAAGATGCAGCGATCAGAAAGTTTGGTTTTCTCGGTATATTAGCTATTTTTCGACAGCCGTACGTACACACAATGCGGCCGCCATTTTCTCACGGGTGCAGATATAGGTCAGTGCTCCCCCCTCTGCTTATCGACGGGCGCGGCGCATATACTGCGCCCTTCAAGGCCTCCAGAAACGGTCACCTTTCACATGTGCCGCAGCGAGTGTTTCCTTGAAGCATGGTAGAGGTCAACGGCAGGGTTCCTGTGGAACACATGTCTGTAACTGTGTACATTTAGATAGGTACACGCACACATACATGCTTTTACAGGTATTTCAGATGATAATCATACACCTGTCTACTTCTATTCCTCTCTCTAGTATACATAAGTAGAGGTTATTAATAGAAAAATTTCTGCCCATCTTGCTCAAGGGCATCTGCAGGAATGTTGCTCATCTAGAGGACTGCTTGGAAGTAGTCACGTAACAGAAGAGAAAAGGAAAACTTAGACGCGAGTGAGACAGCAGAACCTGGCACACCTGGAATTTACCATTCGTTTACAGAGATACGTAAGAATATCAGCGTTGCGACCAGTATGCCCCACAGGCAATAAGGGAAGCTGCGGCAGCACAAGAGCTTCTGAAGAATCTCTTCACAGCCGTGCAGATTAATTTTCACGCGTACGAAGACACGCTTGATTCATATTAGGAGGAAGGCATTTCCTCTTCACAATCAAAGCCTAGGAAAAAAACGTGTCTGCTGATGATAGTACTGCATTACTGACATGAAGTGCGCTGACTACATTGCAACTGGAGGCAGATATATACAAATGTACTGGTCTAGCTTTCATTGTACAGATCTCAGTGAAAGCTTACCGAACGTGCCCTCGTCTTTAAGTGCATTCGCCAGGTGGGCCACCGCCGCATCAGCTGCGTTGCCCAGAGCACGACAACAAGGGGTTCACAGGGAAGAACTCAAATGTGTGTGCGTCAAGCACACGGAACCTTTCCAGCAAAAGCAAAACACACCGCATGCACTTGTTGGAACAACTGTCACATTAGCTGTACAAAAGAACACACGGCTGCAGACACTTTGAAGCAAGAATGCGGACATTTGTGAATGCCTAGTGTCTTTCGCCTGTAAATGATCCTCGACGGACACAGGACAACATGAAGTGGGTTCACGTAAGTCGGACGTAATGCACGCGCACAAATATTCACCTACAAGCTTCTGCGCACGCAAACAATGTGCCTACGTGCTCTGCTTCACATCCACTCCACCACAGCTTGCAGAGTGAAACAGAGAGCGCGATACAGCCACACTCAGCAGCAACCAAAGTAAGGAAAGGCAGAAGCTCATGGTTCGCACTCTTCTGCAGTCCTGGCGTCTGACTTTTATGACATACACACCTACAACAACCCAGCCCTGTATCATACACGTGTGAAGCGAATGGGCCGCTGGCAACCACACTGATGCTGCCAGGCGTTCGTTTACCTCTCTGAGAGTAAGTGTTTTTCCTACAGTTTGACAAGAACACTAACCTTTTCTCTGTGCCTCCCTTGCGGATTCCGGCTTGTTCTCGCCAGCATTTTTCTTCTTTTTCAACCCCAATATTTTTCCTGTATAACTAAGTTGGACTCCGTATTCCAGTTGGCCCGCGGAATATTTTGGGAGCCGATCACAACGAAAGTAAAAGTTGCAGAGCCACGCCTGTATGTCGTCGCAATAACGGCGTTCATAAAGTGCATACCGATCTATTGAAGTGTCAATGGGTCCTCGGATCATCGGAATCTGTATTTTCCAGCAGAGAGCAGATGTTGTGCAAGAGGTGAGTCACCTACACTGAGGAATTGAAGATGTGCGTGCTTGCATACTATGATTCGACGGCTCTTCATGCGTAGCACCATGGATACCCAGCAACACTTTCTTCATTTGGCTCATGCTTCGTTTCGCTTGAAACTGTACATATGTCAGTTTGTCTTTCAGACGTGTGCACACGAGTCTACACTTTGATACAGTATACAGCTATTTTTTTTTGTGACTTACGTGGAAAGCTTACTCCATGTAGGATTGTTACCCGTGTACCTACCTGCTACGCCCGTGTACCAAAATAGACTGATTCAGGCAGAACTGACGGGGATAGAGTACCAGGACATTCTATCGTTCTAGAGGGGATCCGTGAAGTAAGTCTTCTTCCAGATAAGTGGAAGTTTTCGCCTTACCACAGAAGGAGTATGTGGTTGTAACAGCACCACCTGTGACGAAATACGATTCACCTTTACTGACATTACTACGTCCCCAGAAGAAGCTTTAATAGTTTAGAGCCGGTGCAATTGGCTCCACTCCAATAATAAATTCAGTGCACACGTCTTGAGACCAGCCAATCTACAATATCTTCCACTCCTATTTCTCCACCTTCCCTTTTTCTGTTCCCTCTACTGTTGTAACGCACTGCGTCGAAGCGCTCAATGTGAAGGATGTAAGAATGTTATGTTCAGCCATGCTAGCGACAACTTTCCTATTTGCTAGAACCACTTCTTTACAGGAACGTGCTCACAAATGAAGTGCAAGCGTACTCTTTACCATTCTACTGTCTCTGGTCAGGACGGTGAGGCAACAGCTGACAGAAGTGTGAACAATTTCGTGTGCGTTTGCCTGCCCCGGCCGAGGGTCAAACGTGTTTTCTTCACCCGTACATCGTGTGTGATTACGTACGGGGAGGCGACATGACTTTCATAGAGTTCTAGAGCAAAGCGAAGGACTGAAATTCTGCATTGATCAACAATGGTGTCCTAGGAGAAGGCTGCATACTTTCTGCGTACACGTCAGAATTGCTTCGCCTCCTGAAGCTGCTCTACACTCTCTATGTAGAATCTCCAGTCGACTGCATATTCACGTATACGGGCGGCCGGCTGTCTAGTGTCTTCAGTTCGTATCTATAGGTACACATGAAGACTACAGATGACCGCGCGGTCATCAACAATGCGCGCTCTGCGCGTCGTAGACACTCGGACGCAAGGTCGCAACCGCCGTCGCGAGCAGAATTTTTCTGCAACAGAAACTGGCTCACTTTGAAGCATCCTCGGATCAAACAGAAGTCGGAGTCCACAAGTGGGAACGCCGCCCAGCCCATTACCTGCAATTAGTTATTGGGCAGGCAGCACAACAGTCGAGGTGTAGATGTAGGGTCAAATGTGGGTGGTGTGAGAGTTTTGTCCCAGTCCACAAGCCTACACACAACGGCGCGTGGAGGTGTGTATACACGGAGAAAGCATTATAAGTTCGAAAAAGTGAATAACTCTAGACAAGTCTGTACATGTACCGGAGAGCTTCCACCAGTACATCTGACGTGCACTTTTCCAAAGTCTCTTCTCTGTATCACACCAGTGCGAATATTATCCGTGAAAGCGACCTCTCACCACCCAATCTCAAATTCCCGTCTACACACACCCCGCTTTTCAGAATACAGTTCGATGTCTACAAACAGTCGCACGCGCGAACAAATATCCAGTTTATTCGGACGGCATGGCTTCCTACTGAATCACAGATATACCTCCACAAAGGTGTTTCCACTTTCGTACGCGTGTGACTACCTATTATAGAGAGAAAAGTCGATGTGTTAGCCCGAGGCTGCCTCGCCGCTTACTCAAATGATGAGAGTTCATGAGTGTATGAGCGCTGCTGCCGCCACCAGCACACATCAATCTAATGCACTCAGAGTTCCACTGAGTTGAAGTGCGCGAAGGGTGCCCGACTGCGACCTACTCTCCTATATGTAGGTGGAGAAAATAAGCTGGAACGTTTGTGATCTTTGTTGCTGTGCATTTCAAAAGGCCTACTTTGTCCACGGGAGAGACGTTTCCTCTCAACAAGTAGAGCTCAAAAACGAGACACATTGACGGTGTCATATCTTTCTCAGAGGGACAAGCCATGTACACGGCTTGATCGAACCTAAGTCAGGAGCAAAAATCCACACAGCAGAGGCAGATTTTGAAAAGATGGGTTAGAGGTGACGTGTGTAATTGTGCATGCACATGGTGAACCAGGCAGGAGGATTACTTCGTCAAGCATTTGCATGTGAAGACATGCTCAACGAACACGTGTGTGTTGAGAAATTTGGGAAACACATGTACACCTCCACCAATACTATGTTCTCAAAGCAGAGTACAGGACGTGTGAGGAATTACAATCGAGTATATATATGACAGACGTCGTCTTATGCGCAGTCGTTAAACTGAATACAAGCCTGTGTGTCTCGCTGATACTAACGACAGTACCCACGTTCACACCTTTTTCAAACAAAGATGTCGTGTTTGCGTCGTATCCTGGTCTGGTGATGACATGGCTTTGCTAACTTCGTGACGGTGCCAGTCAGCAACTCTTGCACAGAATGAAAACACTTCTTCCGCGCACACAGTGGAAGAGGTTCCTGGTGCTTCTACCGCGACGCTGCCAGCGCCCTCACGACATAATTCGCTGCGCTCTGAAATGTCGAAGAACGGTGGGACGACAATTTTGCAGCTTGAACTAGCACGAACGTGTCTCCTCCAGCGCCGCCTTTTAGCATGTTGGCGATGACGAGTTCTGTGCCACAATATCCGCTCTTTTACGTATACCGTTTTTCTGTACTGAAGGCGCTAGGCGGACATGCTTCTATATATACCTGCTCATACCAAATGCCAGGGAGTGCCCGCGTGCACCTCCGTTCCTTACAATTGAGCCTTTCCACGCACCACTAAACGAGGTTTCTGTTGATGTGTCTGTGTAAACCTATATGTTCGTGTGGCACTCAGGCAGGCAGGAAGCAGAGGAGGTGTGTACCAGAAGTGCCGTCTACCTGTAACGTCACTACAATTCTACCTCCCTGGGTCATGAAGCAGTGCCACGACTGCGCACGGGGGGGCACTGCATGTACCAGGTTGAGCCACTCGTTACATCGTCTTGGTGCTGGCGCACTTCCTGTAATTTATTTACAAATATAGAAATTTTATGATGTGGCTACAGGTGCCGTTTCACTGGATAGTTGTACCTGCCTTTGTATAGAGAAAGCTTTTACATGGACGCGTGAGCGGGGGGTCACCACCTGTGTAGGGTCAACACACATCCATGGGCGTTGAGCTTCCTAGAGGTTTCGTAGCTGTCCGTGACAGCTTATGATGCGCCTGCTGTGAGCGCATATGTCTCCAGTAGACTTTATTCTGCCTAACTGTGTCTGTTTCCATGTGAACAGAGGTTACTCATTTCATTTAGAACTCCTCTGCCACTGCAAGCGGGACCAGTTCTTATCTCCACTGTTCATTCGGGGCGGGAAGCTTCGCGTACCGTAGAATGTCGCTGTACCATAATCCTGCATGTGCGACGGGAGCGCTGACAGAACTGCACGTGCTGATAATCCCAGTCAGTTCTTTCGCCTTCACTTTATCGTCGAGCAACTCAGTGACCTGCTTAAACATGGACTTCCCTTTCTTCGCGTCTAGGTCCCTATCTTCCAAGTTTTGCAAGCACGACCATTGAAGTCTGTGGCCTCCTGCAGGGACGCCCAGTTTTGACAGTCTGACAAAACTTGCGTGGATACTGGTAGCTGATGAATAATCTAGACCCGTCACCAAGCCAAGGACAGATACTTCATGCATCATCCCGCGCGAGCAGGGACAAGTGATTCAAGGAAAGAAAAGCCATCAGAACCCTTAGTACATGGTAAACTAGCTCAGCAGAGATGTTTCACCGCGTGTGCTTGTATATCTGTATCTTTCTATTCAGCTTGGATCAAGTTACAAAGTCTCTTACGTTCGGTTATCTTCCCCTCCATGCTCATATCTCTAGGAACACTGAAGTCCATGTTCCGTGAAGTGCCACTTTAACACTTGACATGCCCATTACGCTATTGAGTCTTTACAAGAGCTATTTCACATTCCCGCTTTGTAATTCCGTTCTCTGACACAGTAGCTACTAAGAGTATATAACACCTAGAGAAATGCCATATTTCCAGTCGGGAAGCTGTATGAGTAGAGCGCCGCATGAGGCCTTACCAAGCCGATTCCATACGGATGTCATCATCACGTACTGGCCTTGTGGGAGCTTGTCTTTCGCGGCGCGGCAGAGGTCCAGACGAATGCGCAAAGGTTGAGGCGCTTTTGCCCAGTCAACCTCATATTTTTTACCTGTATTTCGGTCCCACCTCACAAAACAACTAATCTACGAGTAGGGACACGGCAAGTGTGGACTGCACCTCTCGTTGGACAAAGATGTATGTATTGTTTATTTCGTATATGTGCGTGCGTGCATGTACACATTATTGGATGTGAAAGAAACCGAGTACTCGAGACATTCAGGGAAGGAACTGACGAGTACCTACTTGCAGGCCAGCAACGCTAGCGTGAGGTGTTGTTGACACTATGGAACTATGGCAGATGATGCACGTATAGGTGGATGTACACACGCGTCCTTTCGCTTCCACATGACTACACATCGTGATGGAACGTTCTGTGCTACATAGTAATTCAAGAGCTCTTTCCTTCGCTCGTCCCGCTCTTTGGGACTTACCAATGAACTGCGTCCGTTTATTCAGTGGCTGCGGATTGACTACTTGCGTAGTGGCAAATTTTGTATATGCGTTGTCGGGATCGAGAGAGCCGTAGGTGGTCTTCAGCTCTCCCTTTCGAGAACGCAGCGTGGCTTGCAACTTGTACTCTGCCGCACGAAGCATTTTGTTCAATTGTTCCTGCAGACGCATTTCTGTGAAACTTGTTAATCCATCGTATGTTTTCTGATTGTTCCTGTAAGTGGCGCTGCTTGGAATATTCTTCTGTTTCGTGATTTGTGCGTGTCAAGACGTACACCCTCCAAAGGAAAGCTTGCGACAGGCCACATGGAGGTTTCACATGAGAGTTACTTTACACAAAGCTGCCTGTTGCTTTTAAAAAGTAAATCAAATGGGTATCAGGCGTAGTCTGTGACACAGAACACCGAATACAGTGCGTAAGCACTGAACAACAAATTTTCATAACCTACAAATCCATATCTTTTGCCTAACGCCATTCTATTACCCTAAACGCGCCCCCTCTGCTCAGCAAGAGGCTGTGAACACGCTGGTACACAGATTCTGTCATTAGAGAAAAATGATAGTGTCTCTACGACATGCAAATACCTTCCGGTATCTGAGCTTGCGGTAATTGTGTGTCTGTTGATAACACACGTAGCCGTTGCAGGCGGTATTCGTTTTCGTCTTTCGGGCGCATGTTACGGCCGTCGTCCCTGCAGGTACGACTCCATTACCGTGTGTACGGTTGGTTCGCGATAGCTCATTTGTTACAACAATGAAGTATGTCTCTCTCCACTTCTCACCTGCCGTTCGCGGTCTCTTACAGCAGCATCATCTGCTTTTGCTTGTAGTTCCTTTTGCTTTGCAGCCAGCTGGTCCACTAGACGCTGCCTCGCGAGGCGCTCGAGTTTTTGATACTCGGCTGCCTGCTGCTGAAAGCGATCCGCATCCTCTCGTTTTTCGTTAAACTTCTGCGCAGCTTCTTTTCTGTCGCGCTCGACTATGTCGTCTTCATCAGCTACTCCTACAACAATGGTGTCTCCTTTGAGGACTTCCTGGGAGACCAACAGAAGGGAGAAATTTCACGTGATATATACTTGTGTCTGCTCATTTTCCTGACAGTACGCGGCTTTGTGTGTGGGGGAGGAGAACATAAGAATAAGAGCGGTATGAAAAGATACACCCATATATGCAGAAGAGGAAGAGCGGTCTAAAGGATTACACTCATATATGCAGAAGAAGAAGAGCGAGCTAGTTTTTTGCCCGGTAATTGTATTGATTCAGGTGAGCGCGTCCGTGTTTTATATCCATTGATCTACAAACCTCTCTCTCCAGCTCTCCTGATATATATATATATATATATATATATACAGATATTTATACGCAGACCGATGTAGGGCTGAAACCAGACAGAAGACATCGCGCGTGTGCCTGTGCGAATGCATACCTATTCGAATGGCAAGAGTGGTGTCAGAACAGCACACGCAGTGTAGCCTGTTACATACGATGCAAAAAAGGTTCTTCTGTATTTGCAGCTCACAGAAGAGTCGCTATAGTTTCAATGTACTCAAGTAGCATGTTAAGCGCTTGCAATATACCTGCGCACTGTGTCGCACCTGAAGCTCTTTACACTTTGAGAATACGAAGCACCTGTGTGTGACGAGACGTACTTGAAGCTCTTTGCAGAGCTGATCCGGCTGCCGGATGTTCCTCACAATGACTGAGTTCCGCAGAAGCTCCGTTCTTTTTAGCCGCTGTTCTCTTTCATCTGCAAGTTAATATACACCGCAGGCATCCCTACATCTCGCCATGTTATCGTTTAGGTGCCCCTTTTTCGCCGGCAGGACTCCACCATTAGGGAAGATGTACGACAATAACTCGTGTACATTTACACTAACAGCCGTTTTGCTCTTGTGCACGACACAGAAGGAATGTTCCACTTTGACGGTCAATGACAACAGATTTTTCGTGTGCACCCGGCAGCATACAACCAGTGTACAGGGATGGAGATTTGCAGCAAGTTGGTTTTGTCAACTATTTTCGCCGCTGCGCTGAGCCAGGCCAAGTTTGCGCTGCTGTATCCTCCAGAGGCTATATCGAGATTAAATTGATGTATCTACATACTTTGCGGAGTCAGGCTCGTCTCTGCAGATCGGATTTCAAGTGTATCCACCTTCATGGGACTACGTCACCACTAGCGCAGAGGCTTCAGTTTGCACCCGATGTGGTCGTTGCTATGTTACGAGCCTTTGCTCATGATGATGGGTTTACACTCAAAACCCCAGGGAGGGTGTCATTCTTACGCAGACGGTAGATGTGTACGGATGCCTGTGCAAAAGAGATGACACTTTCTGGTTACAGCATTCTTGCCTCAGGTGTCTATTTTTTCTGCGTGCAGATCAGTCCGCGATGTTCTGTAAGGTCAGAGGCCAGACCATACGGCTCTGCAAAGGCGGGACGAAATGCATGTTGCACATATTACTAATTGGTACAATCTTTGCGTGGACCCGCCTAAATACTTAACTTTATCGAGGAAACTACTACGAACTACGGTCCTGCATACACACTATCAAAATCGTTTGTATTTGGGGTTGCGGGGCCCATAGCATTTAGTTCCTTCCAAAAGACGCTACTTCCATAATCAGGAACAGCCCTGCTAATCCGGCTTTACAGCTTTATGCTTTGTGCCCCGAATTTTTCTTCTTCTTTGCTCTCTCTCTCTCTCTCTCTCTCCCTCCGAAGTAAACTCTGCCTTGAAGAAGTGGTTCACACTACTGCTCCTACGCGTGTATGCGTGAAATCTCACTTTCGTAATGTACAAACTCAGTTTCCGCATCCAAATCTTCGAACCATTTCTCTGGGTTGTCGAGGTCTTCCACCTCTTCTATCCGTTGGTAGGGCGGCTGCGCGCCGCCGAAATCCGTCGCCATTTAAGCGAGCGAATAAGGTTCACGTGATTCGGTAAAGGTGCACCTAAGATGCCATCGAAGGACGGCTCCTCACAGTAACCCGGTCAAGGTAATCGCGTATAGGCACGCGCTTCTTCGTGGATTCACCGAGCCCGTCGTGAGCGTGGGCGGCATGCACACCTGGCTGACAATAAAGACAGCAGGTGGTAGAGCTTCCAGTGCATGCTTGAAATGTTCAAACTTCTGCACAAGCACTGGCATATGTCTTTGCTCTGGAAGTGTCTTTGCGAGCATACAAATCTTCATGCTTACATACGCCTAAGCCCTCGTTTGCCTCTTCGCTCACGGTCATACTACCTCGGAGCAGCAACACTGAGACATTTCCCTATATATGTTCACCTGTATTTGGTACACGTTGCTGTTCTGTATAGTTGTGTTCACAACAACAGGTTCAGCAAGGTTTACCTTTGGCACTACGTACGTTTACACTTTGGCACGGTTCTACGGGTTCGCTTGCTTTATAATTGTGAGGTCAGTTGAATTTCATGTGGTGTTGACTAGCAGCGCCCAAACTGGTTTGTCGTCCCAAAATACAGGCGTATCTACTGTGTGTGTGTCCTGGACTCCAGCGGTTGACATAGTCAACTGGCATCAGGCTTCCTGAACCTTGCGTAATGATCCTTCACAACTCCTCGGTGCAGAGAAATTTGACTCCGATGCACGGGCTCCTTGGAAGAAAAAATACGCACAGAATGGTGTTATTCATCAGCAGGTGACAAGATATTTTCAATAAACAATACACACGTATACAGGCTGGAGCGAAAAGAACGTCAGCAGATGCACAAGACTGAGCCCTCCGAAGTCCCCAAATACACATAGGCCATTTCCGTGACGCTCCAACAGGTCCGCCGAACCGTTTGCTGATTTCTCGATTTCGCAGCCAACTCCAGCTGCTAGCAAGCATCCATATGCACCGCCGCACGTGCATGGCCTTCATGAGCGTCCCCCACACGCACACCGATTTTCGCCAACTGTATGTACGAAAGTGAACAGCAACGAAACATTCAAATACACCTGTCAATACACTCTACATGTTTGAGGTACAGTGTATAGAGGTTTAAAGGACCACGCTTTTTCCTGCGTACTCCTCTACGTCGACGCACTACAGGTTTTAACTCTCTGTACTACCGTAAAGTTGCGCAGCGCATGGGCATGCCACGCTTACATGTGCACGTATTTATATCTATCTAGATCTTTATATACATATATATATATATATATATACATATGCTGCCACCTCATTAAGTAAGTTTTTGTCCGGACGTTACCACAACACGCAGGTGCCCTCTCTGAAATAAATGCGTACGCACATACACATGCACATAGAAATCAAAATCTCTTAACATGTCATACGGGTGATACATTCTTCACACGTTTTGTGAATCTATTGTCATGTAGTGACAGATCAACGCAGGTTCTTCTTTTCTAGAGGTAGTCTACTATATAAGAGGAGCTCCTTAACCCGCGCCTGACGAACTGATACATGCATGTGTGGTCGCCGAGTTTTGTTCTCGCGTTAGTTGTTATACGCAGGCATCGCCTTTATTTACATAAGCCAAGAAACGTACATACGCAATCACCATCCCATATTTAGCAGCCCCGCTGCCTGTGGTATGGTTCGATCATGCGTGTAGATAGTTATACACAACTGAACCACGTAACACAGAAAACGCTTGTAATACTTTTTCCCTGAAACTGCTGCCTGGGGTATATTTCGATCATGCGTGTAGATAGGTACAAACAACTGAACCACGTAACCGTGAAAACGCGTCTCCACCTCAACTAGCAGAACACTAAAAGGGTAAACAGTTTCCAGTGGCTGTGAATAAGCTTCTCACACGTGCACCAGTGGAATGAAGGCACCCTCAATGTGGGCGTACTTGACACATCGAACAATTCCGACAGTTTGTAATTTGCTCTAGCGCCATACACGTGCTGTAGGCGCAGTGTTGTTCGGGGCAGCCCGACAGTATGTGGACTACCTGATATCTCTTACGTGATCTAGTACATCAACGACAGTTCGGCTTAGGTGTACAATAATGGTGCGTGCATGAATTGCTACGTTGGTGATATACCCTAAATGCTTGTGAGCAGCGGTCCAGGTGGCGTTAGACATACCCTGCCGAATTGCAGGGAAGACCGTCTTGACTGTGTGAATAATGCCGTTACACTTTTTGTCACGTTTGCTCACTAAATTTTCAGCAGGTGGCACCCCAAGCGCCCGTGCTGCATTTCACTTTTCTAGCGCTACAAGAATTACCATGTTGCTTCTTTAAGAGCAGTTCCACGCATTTTGATTGGGTAGCTGAACCGGCTTTTCACTTGTGCCCCAGTATAGTGCTTTAGCGTCTCAAAGACGAAGACCTCGGCCAGAACCGGTGGCAATTTGAGTGCATGTCGGCGATGTGCGAAAGATTACATATGACCGTTCAAAGGAGGAAGCACGGGAGTAAGCGGGTGACTGTTCTGTGGGTTCCGTCAAACGGTGCGTGTTCAGCAGTAGTAACCAAGCGAAACGTTCACGACGCTGTGTGCATACTACATTATCCTGTTAGCAGTAGTGCGTGTTACCTGAAAACAGCCACACAGTTCCACCGAGCTACACGCAAGCACCAGGCCGCTAACGCAGCACCTACCTTACAGTTTTAAAGAATTACACGAGCACGAATAAGTAGTGCGGATGGCTCTCTGCGCGGGGTCAGCGGTACGAGATACTCGCAGGTGTCTTTCGACCTTTTGCTGCACTTGACAAGCCACCGACGAGATTGCAGGTGTTATACACCATTTACCATCTACATATCAAACAAAACGAACAGGGAGGCCAGGTGGGCCCAGAATACTTTATTACCTTGGTGGTCACGGCGAAACGACATTTCCCGTTGCAATTAGTGAATGTCCACGCCTGTCGGTATTTAACTACGTAATTATAATACGCACAACTCGGTTGACACGACTGAATAGAGGAGAGCGATCCTAGAGCATGCAGGTGTCTATCGTCTCACCATTTCGACAAGAACTGTTGGAACTGATCAGATGTAGAAAGGCACAACTCTAGTGAACATACGCACTCGGTGGCAGCAACACAGTGGAGTGAGTGTGCAGCGCGTTGCGAGGTGTTCTTGTGATTATGGAAGGCTTTCGGAAATAGTAGAAGCGGCAATCAGAAGACAAATATAAATCTTCCGTCATTGACTAGCGAACATCTCCCCCCACCAGCGCCTCTTCGTGCACGCTTTTCTCGGTATATTTGTATGAGTCTGTGTACGAATAGAGGTGTGTGTGTCGATGAACACCTTGTAGCGGGTCCATGGGGGTAGGAGGCAACGATACATCTTGCTATTTCACAGCACCCAGCCTACGCTCACTTTTACAGTGACAGCCTAGTGGGGATCGCCGTTCACTTCTTCACCATGGGATGGGAGGAAAAAAACTTTCGCCTCGTGCGAAAATCTCTGCAAGTCCACCGTCACTACTGGAGAACCTCCGAGGCAAACAATGTCCACATTAGCGGAAGCCAGAAGTGCTAGCGTCGTCATAGGCCTGTGCTTCAACTAATAGGTCACTCAGCAATGAAGAGTAAACGCTTGTTGCACAAATCGCATTCATCACAGTAACGTATCCTTAGACAGGTACGTTCCACTACGGTGTGTTGCCAGGTGCACGTATAGCCTGCCGTAGGCTGCAATAGAGTCGAGCACATCACCACTGACTAAGTTAATTTCCAACTGTCGAGGAAGAAAGATATTCCTCTCTCTGTAAGAAGTAAATTAGCACACTTACGCAGACGTTTGTTGGCAGAGGCAGCTAAGACGGGGAACTTCAGACATACTACGACATAGGTAAGAGATGTACTTCCTACGATAATATAACAAGTATTTTTAAAGGACGAAGTTAACGACAGGTGTGTTTCAGAACAGAGCATTAATACGCCGCAGAGCAGAACTGCATAGGAAATTTTGATGTCCTTGGTAAAAGTGTACGCAGCTCTGGCTACGGATTTGTATACGTTCAAACATGTACAAGTCGTATAGGTGTAGATAAACATGGGCTTCGTTTCCCTTGCATACGTATATATATGTATATATATCTACGTATGCAAGGGAAGAAAAAGTGCAGACGAATACAAAAGATATAGACACGTATTTCTGTCACGACACATTTAAGCGACCTGCTGTCAGCAAATTCAAAGAGGAGTGCTACGTCGAAGCCATTGTACCACGTCTACATTTGTGTGTGCAATTACGATTACATTGGCTTTTCTAGAGCGACGCTGTCTAAATGATGGTAGTGCAGAACAGGTCAGTTTTTGCTCTACAAATTAACATGAGATACATGAGAGAGCCCACATTCCAGTTTTGTCTGGGACGCATAGGAAGACGAGGGGCCTGATACTGGAGAGTACACCGTTCATATGTTTGTATGTTACTTGAAGCTTCCAGACGTGCACACCTACGTGAATAGATATGTAATTACTAATTTACGTATATATATATATATATATATATATATAAAGAGAGAGAGAGAGAAAGACATAGGTTTGCCCAGTTCGGTGTACATTGTAGAGCTGACCTAGGGGCACGTATGTAGGGGGTGACGAGCACAGCGTGACCAACGCGCAAGTGCGACTGTGGTAGTGTGAACAAGGACGTAGTTCGGGTACAGGAACACTTCTTGACTTCGAATAACGCCCCAGAACTAAAAGTGCGCGACGTGGATACTGTACATGTCATCTGCGGCTCCCGGAAAGACGACTGCCCCTGTCTGCCTGGTCCACACCATTATTATATCCGCGTGCTTACGCTGAAATTGTTTGTGCCCGGCATACCGGAACACGAACTGCCTTTATAGATGCTAGAGAAGAATTGCAACTACGTCAGTTTACGTAGGGTGCAATGTGTCTCAGTGTGGCTCTCATTCAGAAGTACAGGTCTGTTCCCTCTGTCCCCAGCAATGGTGTATGCGCGTTCCAACTGCTGAGATATTATGAACTAACTGCATTTTAACCTCTCTGTCCATTACTTGTTCTTCAAGTGCACGCGACGCCTCCTTCACTTTATCTTTTCTCACCTCTGTTTCTTGTTTCTTCACGGACGACAGGTTTCTGCTTTCGTATACGTATTTTTTCCTATACCGTCACTACTCGGAAGAGATAGCGCTCAACGCTCTTTCACGACACTAGTTTTGCTGCCTCCCTTTTGGGTTCTGGTCTTCAAATTCTTCTCGTTTCCATTTACCTTCCCGTCTCCGTCCTCTCCTTCAGCTCGCACGTCATGATACTCTGTTGTATTTGCTTTTCTCTCTATGCTCATTCCTCGAGGAGTACGCATCAGCAAGTCGATTATGTCAACTATTCTATTGCATTGCTCCATTAGCTCAAAAGTCACCTGCGTTCCCCAATTGTCGCTATTTCCACTAGAAATCTATAAGTATAGTTGCGGAGGGAAGAAGGATGGGCATTCAAATAAACTGTATGTTCTTTGAATGATGCATTTTCCCTCTCTATGCTCTTTCTGTCATCGTATCCAGCGTGCAGTTCTTTGTGTCATGACCAATGAGGTACTGGTCTCTATCTTTTGGAATCTTTACCTGTATGTAGACATTCTTTTTTGTGCACATATATTTGCATTCAGGTATATGGAGACGAAAGTGCATTAGAAAATGGTACAGAACCGCAGTGATGATCAGTCACTCCCGTATGTTATTGATGCCACCGCACGCCAGAGACCAGCCGTACTCTTTTGGTTTTGATTTTTCTAGATCTGTGCTGAATAGTATTGCGACATTGAATGCGGACAAGTCCATCAACATATTTGCATACGCACGTATAGACTCTTGGGAAGCGTGTATCCGTTTGTGTTGTCTACGTCTGCACCAACTCGTGGGTCTGTCTGAACGTAGCTGCAGGCGCTACACTTCTGCGGTACCGGAGAGGCGGAGACCTATATTCTTCACTACCTCAACATCTGTGTGTGTGCATCTCTATTGGGAAGCCTGCCGAGACAAATAGTCATACAGAAAAGCATATTCATTGGTATTCATCTGTGTGCAGAGTCTATATTTAAAAAGCAGAGAGGCGTCGACCAGTTCGTTCGTCGTAGCGGGCGTTCTCCTGATAGAATAATCGTGGGGACATGAAGAGATGCTTCTCTGATCTCATTTTTAGCCAGCTTTTTCACAGTGCTTCCGCTGAATGGTACGGACATATATTTCCTAAACGAGAGGAAGAAAAATTATTAGCTCTGGTGGGAGAGAGACAGACACCCTAATCACACATGATGCACGTAGGCGGATAGAACATTTGTGCGTGTTTCTGTGCATTCACTAAGGAACTGTTCCTCCGGTTCGCTTGCAGGTTATCCGAGTTCTTCTGTGTAGAAACCGAAATTTCCCGTATCGCGCGTGTGAACACATACATGACACAAGCTTCCCGTACGTCGATACATTTATACGTATGACAGCTACGTAGAGTATATGTGGGCGAAAATGTCTTTCTACATACATATGAAGTATAGGTGTGTACACGAGACATGCACATCTATCCAGACGCATTTAAGCCAGATGGATATACTTTACTCGCAGAAGTAAACGTGTCTAATTACGTTCAGAACTAAATCTTGGTATGTCCGTACAGACGGCTACATAAACTAAGCACATGCGGGACGCTTATATAGCAGATTTCTACCTTCCTTCTACGTGCAATTATGTGCTTATCACTCTTACTCCGGCATGATCACTCAAGAGGGACTGTAGTACGCCGACGTATTATAGAAATACATATCGAGACTGATGTGTGTATGTATGCATGTATTTAGACAAACAGGTAAGCAGTTTACATGTGTAAATAAAATATATGCAGACATACGCGTGGTCTTCTTCATATACTCTCTGATATTCTTGCTTATGCACCGTGACGCGGTGCTCGTCCACGTAGGTCTCTGTATACATCAAACAGATATTGGGTATACACCTGCATACGTACCTTCAAAAATATGCTCGTCTACAGTATTCTCCATGTACCACCAGCTGCTCTCCTACTTTTCACTTGAGAAAGACTGACATTTCTACAAGTAGGTGGTTGATTTGAAGTTGGCGCATGCGCGCTAGCCACCGCTCCTTCCACGGCGGTTAACATTCATCTTATGCATGTGGTAGATGTGCGCGATAAGAACGGAAAGAAGGGAGTTGATAATTTACGTATCTTCAGCACGACGCTCTTCTGATCTGCTGGTCTTCTCTTCTACTCTTGCTGTCTCTTCATCATACGCGTATTCTCTCTTACCTCCTGAGTAGCTCTCGGTATAGCGGTTCTTCTACTACATAATATATATAGGCATATAATAACTGTTTGCAGATTTCCACTCGTCTTC
>CATKUM010000418.1:0-30000 GCA_949786405.1 Onychomys arenicola
CTCTCTTTCCTACGCATGGAGACGAGACGGCAGCGCGCGTCTGTGACGGAGACGTGCATCTACACCACGACCTCCCTCGATAGGCCTCAAGACAGAGCTGTCTTTTCCTCGAAGAACAGATGAATCTCTCCACACATTCACATACCGCAGCACATCTTCTTCCCACGCATGCAAGGCGTGCTTTTGAAAGAAGAAGAAGCAGCAGCAGAAGAAACACAAACGTTGAGCAACAGAAGAACGCAGCAGCACTTCCTCTGCCACTTCTTTGTTCGCAGCGAAGGAGCTAACTTCCGTGCACAGCGACGCAGAAGAATAGGAAGAGGAGACGCAGAGAAACGTCTCCTAAAGAAGAGAGACCAGACAGGAACATCTCTACTCAGCATCCAGAAGTGGGAAGACCCTTCACACAGAAGAAGAACCAAACAGCTCAGCGGGTGACGGCCAGAAAGAAAAAGCAAAAGAGAAAGTCTCAACAAAGCCAGAGACGTAAAGATCTTCTTCGCATCTCCACACCGACATCTTCCAGCTGCATTGCACTCCTTAATATGTTTCCTACACCCACCTCAACAAGGCAGAAGAACCTATACCTCTCCATGTGTCGCAGCGCTCTAAAGTATACTTTCTGAATCATCGTATATCCTACCTATATATTGGCCGCAGAGCTCATCTCTCTTTCTTTCTCTCTCTCTATATATGTTTGTCTATTCCATTGGCTGTTCACCATTGTATGTGTAGAAAGACAAGAAGACGCGACGCAGACGTTGGTTTCACTTCACTGTTGTAGGCCTGTGTGAGGCAGAGAGGGAGACGAGACGCACCACTTGCTGACTTCATTGAACCAGTTGTCCAGCGTGGATCGAGGGCAGATGACGAGATGAGGTCCGGGAATGTTCTTTTCGAACTGCAGAAAGGCAAGGATGCTGATAGTTTGCAGAGTTTTCCCTAGGCCCATTTCATCAGCGAGAATGCCGTTAATATCGAGGCAGTGAAGTTGATAGAGCCAGTTCAACCCTTCAATTTGATAGTGTTTCATCTTCCCTTCAATGCATGCAGGCTGTTCTGCTATACGCTGCCCCGCTGTGCCCCCCTTTGCTGCTGAATCTCCCGCCTTCGCACCGCGCGTCTCTTCTTCTTCTTCTTCTTCCAAACGTCGCAGCAAAATGTCATCTTCCTCCTTCTCGCTCAAGCCGCGACGACTCTGCCAACCCACAGCAGCAGCCAACAGCACTTCCAATCAAGACACACCTCCTGCAGGCCACATCCATCACTCCCACAGTCCACATCATTTCACTCTGTTTATATCTATCGAGACATATATACACATATACATACGGTGTATATATCCATCCACCTACATACATATATATCAATATATGTCTCTCTCCTCTCTCTCTCTCTCTCTCTCTCTTTCTCTCTCTCTTTTTCTCTCTCTCTCTTTCTCTCTCTCTCTCTTTCTCTCCCTCTCTTTCTCTCCCTCTCTTTTTCTCTCTCTTTCCCCTCTATATCTGTGTATGTCTTTATGCCTCTGTAGGCGCCTTGAGACAAGCAACTGAAGTGCTCGTATGGATGTGTGGGGCGCAGAGACAGCGAGAGACGGTGTAGCCGTCTTCCTCTCTGGACACCTCACCCCAAGAAAGACATAGCAGCAACATCGTCTCTTCTCTAGCCTGCCTGTCTACTTTCTCTCTATCTCTTCTTCCTGTGCCCATGTCCTCAACGAAGAAGTGACAGTCATCCGCTGCTGTCACACCTGGAAGTCGGGTGAAGAGCGGGTCAGCACATCATCTGCATCCAGGCAGGCATTCACACCTCCCCACTCCCTTCTTCTTCTTTTTATTTCATTGGTCTTCTCCTCCTTAAGCACGTGTGCTTCACAGAGCAGCAGCAGCAACATTCGCAGCAGGAAGTGGAGATGTCGCGGTTTCTCATCACGTTTCAGTATCTACAATTCCCCTGTCTATCTGCACGCGTTCACTTTTATGCAGACACATGCACAGAAGTACCACGCACATGCCTGGGAGAGAGGATGACTATACGAGGTGATTGCGCTGTGGAGACTGGTGCTGCTGCTGCTGCTGCTGCTTGTGCTTCGGCAACTGTCGCTAAATCAAGTGTGGGGTCTGCCTCTGCTGCTGCTGCTGCTCTTGTTGCTGCTGCTTGAGTAACTGTCGTTACAGCTGTGGATCTGCTGCTGCTGCTACTGCTTCGGCTTCTGTCTCGCAAACTGTGGGGTTTGCTTCTGCTGGTGGATTTGGCGTCTCTTTTGACATACGCGTGAAGAAGAAGAACCGCCAGCAGCAGCAGACGAAGGGACAGCAGCACCGCCTCCGTGGATCTTCGCCGAGTACGTGTCCGTCTTCCGCAGGAGTTCCTCCAGTCTCTTTTCTAAATCAAAACTTGTGTGCATACCGGTTGCTGCTCCTGCTCGTAGTACAGTGTCCTCTTTCGCAGCTGTTGCCTCACCCCTTTCTTGGACTGCTGCTGCTGCTGTTGCGTCTTCTTCTCTGGCTGCTACTGCGTCTCCTTCTTCTTCTTCTTCTTCTTCGTCCTCTTCTATCGCTGCTACTGCATCATCTACATCTTCTTCCACTTCATGCCGCTGAGACCCTCGTGCATCTGTTTCTCCTCCTTGCTGTCTCGTCTCTCCCTCGGCTCTTCCCGCGTCTGCATCTGCTGCTGTCTCTGCGTCACCAGACGCAGCAGATCTTTTAAAAAAGCTGCCTGGATGGCTCCCTTCCACCTCCGTCGAGCCCCTGGAAGAAGCACTGCCGCTGCTGCGACTCCTCAATGCGTCGTCCCTCTCTCCTGGTGCAGCATCAACGCATCTCGGAAACGCAAACTTAGCAGCAGCAGCAGCCGTATCACCACCACTACCAGCAGCAGCAATACCAGCAGCAGCAGCAGCGATACCCGCAGCAGAAGGCTGTCTCGCAGCTCCTGAAGCGCTATTATCGCCGTTCACAAGACGTGAACTCGTAGAGAAGACTGTCTGCCCCGCCTCTGCTGGGGTATCCGCAGCAGAGTCCCTTCTACTTGCTGTTCTCTTGCCTACAGACGCTTCGGCAGAGCCTACGCACTTCGCGTCTGTCGTGTACCTCTCAGCCTCTGCAGAGGAGACAGCCGTCTCCTCCACCTTCGACTCCATGATTTCCCCACGAATCGACAGGACCGTGAGGGAACAGGCCCCACAGGACAACTCTGTGCTGCCGCAGCGCAGAGAGAGAGAAGGAGAGCAACAGCAAAGATAGACACCAGAAGAACACACCCCACTTACGAGGAATCGCTGCTGTCGAGAGACCGAACAGCCGCAGCATCCACTAAAAGGTGTCTCTCTCTATGTATTATATATATATATATATATACACACCCATGTGTATAAGCATATATATCGAGAGAGACAGAGAGAGACAGAGAGAGGGATCATTCAGCAGAAGACGTTTTGTGAGAACATTATATCTATGTGACACTGGTCACCCCACAGCGGAATGCCTCACTTAGAAGCGAGGTGGTGTATGTACACCTCAAATACGTGTACAGAGAGATGTGTACACAGACATACGTAAGTCATCATTCCTCCAGCTGTATTCGTCTATCTATCTCTCCACCCCCGTCTTCTCTCTACATTGATACCGTAGCTGCACACGAGAGCTTCCCTTCAGTCCGCGAGAGGCATCATGAAGATAATGCGCCTGTTTCCCGAAAGACACCGCTGTTATTCCCCACAGAAACAGACCGGGAGACAAGAACGGAAGAAAACTAGAGAGACTGCAGATGATGATAATGATGCACAGAGCGCCTTCCGAGCGCCTTCTCCACTCAAACTCTCTTATCCCTCTTCTTCGAGCTGTCTCCTCTGTATGTCTCCCTTCTCTTCAAACTGACTCCTTAATGACTACAAATCTCCCATCAGCACAACGTGAGATTTTCTCTCTTTGAAACGCCCGACCAGTCTGCAGTGGATGCACCTGCTGCCCACTTGCAGCTCATTTTGGAAAAAAAAAAGAAGCAGCTCCAACAACAAGGACTTGATCAGCGTGAAGCGCCAACTGCGGAGAAACAAAGTTCATCGTTGCTATTCATACTACCCCGGCTCTCCTCCCTGAGGCAGCAGCAGCATCAGGAGGGGAGAAGCAACACAAGGGTGACAAGTACAGTAGCTGCAACAACAGCCAGATCTCCTCTTCGAACACAGAAGGAGCAGCAGAGGGAAATTTGCGAAAGCTGCCGCTGCTGCTGGATTTTCTGCGAGAACTACTGATATTTCAGCAGCAGCAAATCATGCTACTGCTTCTTAGCAGGCGGTATGAGACGGGTTGCTGCTGTTGTCTCCTCCTGCGTGTGGGCTGCTGTTGCTCCCCTCCTGCTCCCCTCCTGCTGGTGCGACTGATGGTTCTCTGGCTGTCGCAGCAACAGCTTCTTCTCTCTCGCGGACGCCGTGAATTTCTTCTTCTGACTGCCGAGTCCCTGCTAACTGAGGCGCTATTACACTGAGACCAACTGCGAAAAGAAAATGAATAACAAAGCGGTATCTCACGTGAAGGAGAGACTCAAAAAGATGTTGAAAAGGAAAAAGAGGTCTTCTACAGGAAGAGAAGAATAAAAAAGAAGTTGAATAAGAGGAAGACGTTCCGTGATGAAGAACTGAAGGCGCAGAAGAGAGACAGAAGGGCAGCCCCGAGACTGCCGAGAGAGAAAAAAGGGTTTAAAGAGGAACAAAAACGTCACAGTGAACGGAGGCCTATAGCTGAAGATGCTGCTGCACGACAAAGTCTCTATGGAAATGATATGAGGAATCAATGCTTCTTCCGTAAAAGCAGTCATATGTCCTTCTTCTTCTTCTTCTGCGAGTTGAAGAAAGAAGACGTGCTGGAAGTTTTGCGAAAAAGTTGACTCAACAAGACCTTCTCTCCACGCAAAATGCAAAAGAATTGTTGCTCGCGCGGGAGGAGACGTCGCTCCGTCGATTTGAATGAGCAATGGAAAGCGAACTCGGGCACAAAGTGCCACACGTATCTGCACGTGTCAGCAAAAGTGGATTTCTGCTCGAAGCGTATAGTGACACATGGGGCCGAAAACGCGATAAGGACGGAATAAGAACGGAAAAAAAAACAATTTTGCGATTCGACAGCATTAAAGTAGCGGAACAAGACAAGGAGGACACCGTTGAAATAGAGAAAAGCGCGATGAATTCGTTTGTCCTGGTGATGTAAAGAAAGAAGAGTGAAAACCACATGTGCACGGGCCGGGCAAAGGAAGCACCAGACAGGGAAAAGGAAGCTTAGTCCTTACTGCAAAAGAAATAGACATTTCGAAAGCGGATACAAGTGAACATCAACGAAGAGACATTGAAGACAAAGGCTTTTCGGAAAAAGAAACGGTGAAATATGGACTTGCATAGAGTGACTATAATGTACAAAAACGCTTTATTTATGAATGCGTTCAGTTACTGAAGAAGTAGAAAAACGTGCATGCTGTGCGCATACATAGACAATGAGTAAAGAATATCGTGTGGCTTCAAATGGACGCTTCTTCTGTCTACAGAAAAATGGCATTTCAACACAATAAGAGCGAATGATCCACATAAAATGCAGAACTCTACGAAGTTGCCTTTTGCAAAAAAAAAATCCCTCGGAGACGGCGCAGCTCACAGCTCACAACTCCGTATGCAGCAGCAGTGCAACGGCAACAGTAAGTGGTAGGGGCTTGTGAGGGAGAAGCGATGCTGCTGGTAGAGAGAAAGGGAACGATAAACAGGCATTGAACTGCAAATCAGCAGTAGAGAGATATGATGATTGACGGGGCATCAACCGCAGTATCACGAAACACTACACAACAGTGGCCACAGTGCCTCTTTTGATAAGGAAAACAGCAGGCCCTGAGGAGATGGCAGCCGACACTGAGACGAGAGAGAAGAAGGAAAGACACCAGCAGTCATATATATATATATATATATCTACCCGCTTAGTGGCGTAGAATATATCTTTCTCTTACACCGCAACTGTTGAAATATCAGCAGGTGCATGAGCGCGCCAGCGGCACACCGTCGGAGAAGAGGAGGCGGCGGCCTGGTTTCTCTCTGCGCGCATCCAATGAAATAGGTAGCAGCCGATAGAAGTTGTCCACGGTAACAAGGAACGTTGCAAAACTCTCAGTGGAGACCAGTATTTCTTCACTTAGCTCCATAAAGTGAATAATACCACGGCTGGTAAGCGTAAAGACAATGATCTCTATGTAAAGATAGTGATCTCTGTGTTTGTCTGCAAGACACTGCATTCATATGCGAGGCATAGAAAGGGATCAGGAGGTCAAAACATTAGTTTCTCTTGTAGAAAGGCGCATTTCATCGAGGCGGATGAGAGAAGCAGAGGCGAGGTTCCGCTTGTGGTGAGTGAACGACTGCAAAGGTGGTGCTTCCATGTTGCGAAGCTTCTTCTCTGGGCCCCCGACGAAAGGAAGAAGAAAGACTTCTTTTTCGAGGTCTGTGCACACGAAGAAGAAGGAGAAAGTTTCTTCTTTCACTGAAGGCTGACACGCCCTGATACAGCCAACGAGAACAACTGGCGGCATCACTCCGGCTATTGGCCACGAAGTAACAGTTCTTGGGGAAAGTGAATAATCAAAGGTCTGCTTATAAATTACTTCTACGGGTCTCTAGATATACATGCTTTCAGTCTGAAGCAGAGATATTACAATGAAACGAAGCGCCAGAGTGGCTTTCTTCTTCACCGATGGTGTGGTGCACGTCCTCGACATCTTTCCACGTGGGCACCTCTGCACACTCAACTGCAAAAAAACAGGTTTTAAGAGCCCTGCCTCCCCAGTATCGACTCACACCCGTGTACAGAGTCTCAGAAAGGTGGAAGTGTTTATCTCTAGCACCTCTGTCTGCCCATATACATGTACAATGACGTGCACATTTATATCAACACTACGCATACGTCATTAGACGCAGATGAAGGCGTGCACGTGCGTATACCAGGCAGCGAAACTACACACACCAGTATGATTCCGTAGATATTACGATCAAGAGGTAGACGTACGCGCAAGTAAGACGTCTCTTGGGAAGTTTGACTGCCGGCTGTCAGTATGCTGTGAGTGTGCGATCGTATTTCTGATGTATGTCTTTGGCACTTTATCCACAGACACATGAATGTATAGAGAGAGCCAGTGAGGGAGACGCATTATCTCCTGTATTAACATGGTTGTGAAAAGGGAGGATCACGACCGTGTTCAACTTTAGCCGCAGTGGATGTGTTGCTCTACCGGATAGCCACTGTCATCACGGTTGGCAATGCGGAAGTGCTCAACTAATTCTCTGAAGCTCCGTCGATGCCTTGACGAGTACACATTCCCATAAAGGTACACAGACCACTGTTTGTAACAGATCAATATTCGTGAAGAGACGTCTACAGCTTTACACTTCTACCCCCCCCCCATGCGGCATCGTTGGCCTCAATGCTCTCCGCAGTTATTAATTGTCTTAGTGTCGGACAGACAGAGTAGATAGCACCTCCACAGACATATTCACTATGTATGTGAGAAAGACAAGCGAGAAATCAAAGTATGAAGAGTCTAAGCTGTGATACGTAATGTCGCGGCAGCATATCAATAAGGAAATGCAGTCGCCTGGATGTATAGTTCTGTAAACTCCGCATAAAGACGACAGGGGAACGGGAGCCTCTACGTTCAAGAAGACCTTCACTGGTGGCGCTGCTTCTTCGAAGTGGGAACGATTCTTGTTTGAAGTCCTCCGAAAGTCTACATCGGTGTGTATACGTGTGTGCAAGTGAACTGCGGTTCTAACTTGCCATTTTATCCCCTTGCGAAAGACCCGCGGACTGCTTCCTGCCTGGAGGTGGTTGTTCATCTTATATATTTCTCTGGAAATCGACCTTCTACATGTGGCGTCGTACCAGTAGAGCATGAGAACAATATCAGCAGGCACTTTTTCCCAGAACGATGTCTACACGATGGTGCATAATCCACATTAATGGACTTTCAACATCCTCTATGACCTGATAGTTATAAGTACCTCTTTGCGTGAGTTTGTAGCGGGTCACTTGTGGGTGGGCACAACCAAAGACCATGCGAGCCCATACGGAGAAGTGGAGAACATGCGTGATTAAGGATGAATCACTTTCTCTGTGTTTACGCGTAAGTAGGCACAACTGTCCAGACACGGTAACCAAGGGGGAACGGGACAAACGAAACAAAGGAGTTCACACGCATAGAAAGCGACGCACGGGGTGAATTGCTACGTCGGTCGCAAGTAGATCTCTCATGTGTTACAACGACCCTCGTTAAGTGCCATCAGTTGTTGGAAACTTTTAAAAGATCGGACTCGCAAGGAGAGGCAGGGAACAACGTTGATCTTGACTATGGTGTAAAAGGGAGACCCTCTCGCACATAGAAGTGAAATTTGAACGGTTCGCCTACATCTTAAACTGGAAAAAGAGAAGCAAACAAATTTCTTTAGCGCGTCTACATCAAACACATTATCTTGTTCACACACGTGCATCGCGTTGTCCCCGTGAAACTTCTAATGAAGCTTTAATATGAACTTCAGCTGATGTGCCCTCTGGACCCCTCTCGCCGAGGCGACTTACACCAATTCCCGACATGTATAATGTTAAGAAATACGAGAGAACCCCTAGAGTCATCCTAATAAGATAGAAGGTTCTACATTAGTTTGCGTGGTTCTCGAGTTCTTTCCTTTTCCTGTGGCGAACGAACAGGCTGCCCGCTTCGGTAAAGGAGAAATAAACGGATTTTGTGCCTTACATGCAGAACGCCTTACAGCATTTGATGTTTGTGCTTGTTGATTTATCTGCAGGAAACTTCACTTTAGTGATGGAAAGAGTGTGCGAATACGTGTATGTGTCCTTGAGTGCAAGTAGAGTTTTCTTCTTGCTCAACTGTGCCTCCCTGTGTATATGTATGATGAGATACCGCTCTGGAATAAAAGCTTCCACGTATAGTTACCGCTGTGCGTGGAAGTAAAATATTTCTGGCATAGAAACTCGTTTTTTATTGTAGGTGCCTCGGCTCGTAATTGGCGTTTACCTCTGAAGTGAGACGCGACCCCACTTTATCGGAAACCAGTTTGCATTCTGTCCATTTCTCGTAATTCCTTTCCGGTTTCCCTCTTATTCTCCTGCAGTATAGTACATGAAGATATGACCGCTGCCATATATATATATATATATATATATATATATATATATATCCATATATCTATCTATCTATCTATCTATCTATCTATCTATCTATCTATATATATATATATATATATATATATATATATATATATATATATATATATATATATATTCTTTGCGTTTTGCAAGTTCTTCCGACCTTTCTCTTCTGTATGTTTTGCGCGTTCTTCTAGTCTCCTCCATCTTTGTTTCCAGATAAGAGATGAAGCGCGAGCGATGATAAATGTTTTCTTCTGCGCACCTCTTTTTAAGTCTTATGTCGTGTTTATGTTGTTTTGCCTATCATTATTATTGGCAGTCTCTTTTTCCCTAAAATAACAAGCAAGAAACACTGTCCTGGCCTCTCGGCTGTTCTTTAAAAAAAACTGTGAGATACTCTTTTGACGCTTTCGCTGTCAGGAGGGATGCCTGTAAAAATCTTCGATCTCTTCTTCTATTCAGGTCTTTTCCAACATATAGAGTAGCCAGTTTGTCAACCACTCAGATAAGGAAGTTGTGCATCAGCGACGGAAAACCTCAATGTAAAAAGGACTTTCGTCGTGCATAATTGAAAGTGATTAAAAGAATACTCATGGTAGTGTTTTAGTAATAGTCACCCTAGTGTTCATGGCTCTAATAGCCGTAGCATAGTAGTTGTATCGGCAGCAGGAGTACAGGGGCAGTAGGTGTGACATGATAGCTGTAATAGAATTCATAATAGTACTAGTAGTAGTAGTAGTAGTAATGTTGTAGTAGAACAGTAATAGAAGTAGTGATAGAGCAGTGGTAATAGCTGAACTGTAGTAGTAGTAGTAGTAGTGGCAATAGTAGTAATATAGTGGTAGTAGTAGTAACGTTGTAGTAGAACAGTAATAGCAGTAATGGTAGAGCAGTATTAGTAGTAGTAGTAGTGAAGTAGTAGTAGTAGTAGTAGTAATAATAAGAGTAGGAATATAATAGTAGTGCAATAGACGTAGTAGTGGTCTACTAGTTATAGCGTAGTAGTAGAGTAGTAATAGTAGTAGTAGTAGTACTAGTATAGTAGTAGTAGTGATAGTCATATATTTGTAGTAGTAGTAGTAGTAGTAATAGTAGTAGTAGTAGTAGTGATTGTAGTAGTGGAAGTAGTAGTAATAGTAGTAGTAGTAGTGATTGTAGTGGGAGAAGTAGTAGTAGTAGTGGTGTAATAGTAGTAGTAGCAGTAGAGTGGTAGTGGTAGTAACAGTAGTAGTAGTAGTAGTAGTAGTAGTAGTAGTAGTAGTAGTAGTAGTAGTAGTACAATTGTAGTAGTAATAATAGTGATAGCGTAACAGTAGTAGTAGTAATAGAAGGACATCGATTTCTCCTTCTTTTGTTTCGAGGAATACAGAGGTAGAAGTAGCAAGAGTGTTCCTCCGAGATCTACACACCAAACTTCCTTTTCTTCTGGATTTCATTTTTTTCTTTCTCGATAAGTGTCAATAGGACACCCAGGCGTGCTTTTCGGTGAGGCATATATGTGATTTCTTTTCTACACAGCAGGCCCTCGACTTTCCGCCTCCACATATTTTCGATATCTCTCTAGATTGCACTTTTCTCTTCTCAAGACGAATATTTTTACGTGTAATCTCCTATCTGCGTGCTGGTGTTCGAAATCTTCTTCTACAGTCCTTGTCTGCAGCTACATGCGTGTGGTTGCGCCCATGCGTGCATGCCTCTCCATCCCAACTCTTTTAATCGTGTTCTTCATTATTTCCTCATTTGTTTGTCATGTGTCTTCCTCTTTTCTTAGTTTACATCATTAACACCCCATTTCCGCTTGTCTTGCACTTCATTTCGGTTTCACCGCCTGTTTCCAGCGGCCCACGCCCGTAAAAGGAGATGCTGTCGTGTCTGAACGACACCACGCTCTTCCTTTCTTTTTTTCAATTCAAATTTCTCTTTAGCACTTTTCTTGCGGGGGAACTTCCTGGCTCACGCCGCACAGATGGAACAACCTGCACACTCTAAGCGGCGTGTTGTTGAATACAATGAGAGATCTGCCGTCTCAGTTCCATATAAAATCCTACTTTCTCTGTCCTGCGTACGTAAACCTATCAAGCCTGTCGTGCTAGCTCTCCATTTTCACCCGTAAATTTTTGAATATCGAGTTGGTGAGGCAACCACACCACGAGCCCCGCGTATGAAAGTAGCTGGCCTACACTCCTACCTGGATTCTCCGTCTCTACGTCGCAGACCTCTCCAAAGCTCAAGCTACACCCATCATAGCCGTCTCCATACAGAGATGTGCATCTACCACACAGACATCTTCAACATTTCTCTATGCGTAAAGACATAAAGACATACATATATATATATATATATATATATATATATATATATATATATACATATATGTATATATACACATACATACATATATGTGTCTAAATGTGTAGAGGTTTCTAGGTGTGTTTTTTTCTATATTCCTACTTTGCATCTGATGGCAGTACTGCGTCTCGAAGTGGGTGGATTTCGGTTGTGCGATTCAGCTCGTCGTAGAGGAGACAGCACGTTGTCTTCCAGAGGGATACTGAACGTGTGTAAACGCTACATATGGGGAGACTGTACAGAGACAGACGGAGACAGAGAGCCGCGGAGACCGAGAAACGGCGACAGAGAGAGACGGAGGCAGCGGGAGAAGTGCACGGAAGATGAAGCAGATGCTCTCCCTCTTTTGTTTCTATGATGTTCACAACATAGTCGACTCTCCTGGTGGAAGAATGACCTTGAATCTGGTAGACTTTCATCGCAACGCGAGCAAGACCCAGCATGCCTGAAAGGATGGCGGTGCTGCCCAGACCAGCAGCAGGCGGAGCACCCAGAGGACGTCTCACTGCAGCTGCAGCAATTCAATAGAAGCAGCGACATCCGCCTTCAGCCAGCGAGGGATACGCAGCCCCTCGACTCCTGCAGCAGCAGCAGCAGCAACAGCAGCAGCATCAGCAGCAGCAGCATCAGTCGCAGCAGCAGTGCGCCAACGGCAACAGCGAAGATTCATTGCGGATCGAAGCAGCAATAGACCCCGTGGCAGCAGCAGTTTAGCTCTTAACAGCAGCGCGACCGACCGGACAACATCCCTGGCAGCAGCAGCAGCAGCGCACTGCCCTTCTCGCAACGCTGAAAGAGAAAGAAGACGCAACCAGCTATCTGAGGGAACCAGCTATTCACTAGCAGCGGTTGTCGGCTCGCCCGCGGTATGCCAGCCGCATGTCTCTCGCAACAGCAAGCAGCCATCTCTCCCCCTCTCATCTGTGGGGGTCAGCAACGGCCTTCACCTCTACGATCTGTCCTGCAGAGGCAGCAGCTGCGAAGAGGTAGCAGCAGGAGCAGCGAGGCAATAGCAGCAGCAGCAGCCGCGAAGTAGCAGCAGCAGCAGCAGCGAGGCAATAGCAGCGTACACTGGAGATGCGCTAGCGGGAACGACCATGCTATAATAAAAAGCTGCTGGCTTCGCCGCGGTTGCAGCAGTCATTACGTCAGCAGAGGGACATGCGGGGAGGGAGCATCAACCAGGCCTAATGATTGCAGAAAGTAGCAGCAGCTTTGTCTGCTGCAGCGTTGCCCAAGCTGCTTCTCCGGTAGCGCCTCGTGCAGCTGACCCGGCAATGATATGTCTGGAAGACGCAGTGCTGCGCTCTCCTCTTCCCTTTGCAACCACTCTTGCTGCTGCACCTCCTCCTGGAGAGGTATCTCCTCCATGACTCCACCTGACTCTGCTGTCGCTTCTTCCTCTTCCAGTGCTGCTGCTGGTGCTTCCTCTTCTGCTGCGCCTGCTTCCTCTTCCTCTGCACCTGCTTCCTCTTCTGCTGCTGGCTCCGTTGCTGCTGTTGGTTGCTCTTCTGCTGTTGGTGGTGTCTCTGCTGCTGTTGCTGCTGCCCGCTTTCTTTCTGTCCCTTCTGCTACTCATTCTGCTGCCGGCTGTATTGCTGCTGCTGCTGCTGCCTTCTCGTTCCGCTGCCACGGACGCACGATGCAGGTGCTGCGGTCTGTCGGTTCGCGGGGCCTGCTGCTGCTGCTGCCGGCCCCTTCACCTGTATCCCCTCTGCGTCACTGCTGCTCTGCTCGCTTCACTGGAATGTTGAGACTGCGACGGCCCAGCACTGAGACGTCCTTTGCATCTCCTGAAGTTTTGACATCTCCTTCATTCTCTTTCCTCTTCTCTTCCTCTCCATTCGCTCTACTTTCTAACAGTAGAACATCTATGACATCGAGCTGTGCTGCTGCTGCTGGTGGTGGCTTCATCGCTGTCTCTCGTGGGGCGTCTCCTGCTGTTGAAACTCTACCTGTGGCTGCTGTCTCTTCCTTCAACTGGAGCCCCGTCTCCCTGCAGCGATATCAGCAGGTGTCGTCTTTCCCGTCTCGTCTCTCTGTGGTTCCAAGGGGTTTAAAGAGGTCCTCTGCTGCTTTAGTTCCTTCTTCGTTGAGAAGAAGGCTACCTATCACGCGAAGCATGCGCCAGCGTTTGCTGCTGCTGCTGCTGCCCGCAGATAGGGATGTCCATTTCAGTCATGCTGCTGCTGCTGCTTCTCCTTCATCAACGCATGATGATACAATAACCCGAGGCAATGATCCTGATGCTGGCGCTCCAGCGTCCCCATGCAGACGTGTCAGTGTTGCGATAACTGTCTCTGCTGCCAATCAACTTCTTTCAAACGATATCTTCTCGTGTTGCAATGAAATGTCTTCCTGCATTTTCTCTCCCTTAGCTCTTCCCCAGGTCCCTTGTGCTGCTGCCAATGATCGACGCAACCCTCAGGCGACCACCACACAATCGCCTGTGCCTGCTGCTCCTCGAACAGAGACCGCTGCAAGTCCTGGTGCTGCCACTGCTGCGGCCCCTGCTATTGCTCTTGCTGCTGCTACAGTCCCTGCTGCTGCTGCTGCTACAGTCCCTGCTGCTGCTGCTACAGTCCCTGCTGCTGCTGCTGCTACAATCCCTGCTGCTGCTGCTACAATCCCTGCTGCTGCTGCTACAGTCCCTGCTGCTGCTGCTGCTACAATCCCTGCTGCTGCTGCTACAATCCCTGCTGCTGCTGCTACAATCCCTGCTGCTGCTGCTACAATCCCTGCTGCTGCTGCTACAATCCCTGCTGCTGCCGCTGCTGCTACAGTCCCTGCTGCTGCTGCTGCTACAGTCCCTGCTGCTGCTGCTGCTGCTGCTACAGTCCCTGCTGCTGCTGCTACAGTCCCTGCTGCTGCTGCTGCTACAGTCTCTGCCGCTGCTACTGAAGTCCCTCGTGCTGCTGTTGCTCGTGAAGCAGTTGTTTCTTCTGCTGGAGAGGGCGTCCTCACTGGTGATGCTGCTCTTCCCTCTTGTGTGGCAGTAGTTGTGTCTGGTGATTTTTCATTCTCTTCTTCCCTCTTTTCTGCACCAGCAGCAGCTGCAGCAGTGCGAGCTGCTGCTATTCAATCGTGTGACGTTGGTGCTGCGTTTGCTGCTGCACGCATGCAGCAGCAACGCAGCTACGCTTCCATCAGTGGGGAGTCACAACAGCAGCAAGGAGGGAAGACAGCAGCAGCACCAGAAACACCTGCAGCTACTCTGCTACGGGATATGCATGCTCTCTCTCTGGATGAGACGCTGACTATCATAGCGACGCAACTGAAAGAGAAGAACTTCGTTTCCTTCGCTCATGAGCACCTGCCTCGGCATCCTGCAAGCAGCACAGCTCTGACACCTGCTGAATTAATTGTCAGTGCCCACCGTGTGGCTGCTGCCGTCGAGAGAGAAGAAGCTGCAGCAGCAATAGGCGTACGAGCAGCAGCAGAAGCAGCAGACACACCGGCAGCAGAAGAAGCAGCAGACGCCCGCGCAGCAGGAGGAGACACTGAAGCAATCTTTGCAGAGACGGGAGGAAGAGCAGCAGCACCAGCAGGGCAAGCAGGAGCGAAGCAAGGGGCGACAGAGACAACAGCGAAGGGCGCACAGGAGACAGGACAACGAAAAGAAAAAGAAGAGGGGATAGCAACTGCGGGGCAGAGCAAACGAAGAAGAGAAGGAGACATCTTAGAGACATTACAAAAGGACATACGCTTTCTCGAGCTACTCAGGACGATCAAGCAGCGACTCCTCTGCATGCATGCCAAAGACCTCTATAGACTGCTGATCGCCTTCGCCCGTCTGAAGGCAAGCTCAGCGTCGACGTCTACCCACACGCATACATATGAAATTATATAAACCCTCACAAATCTCATCTACAAAGATATATATATATATATATATATATATATATATATATATATATATATATATATGTATTACTCTCTCTCTCTTTTTCTCTCTCTCTGTATATGTATATATATCTTGCTCTCTCTCTCTCTCTATTTATATATATCTAGCTTTCTCTCTCTCTACCTATATATATATATATATATTTCTTGTTTTTTTCTCTCTCTATATATGTGTATTGCTCTCTCTCTTTGTCTGTCTCTTTGTCTGTCTCTTTGTCTGTCTCTTTTTCTATCCCTGTCTCTGTCTCAATACATATGTTGCTGTCTCTCTGTATACACACTCATACGTATATTTACATATATCTTTCTTCGGTGTCTGTCTCTTTCTGCATATATACGTCTATGTGGAGGCTAGGAAGGGAGGTCTGTGTCTGCTTCATTCACTGGAAGAGATGGGGTTTCTGAGAGGGTGGGTAACATCATTGGAGAAGGGGGCGAGAGGAAGGCAGATGCCTGCAGTCCAGCAGCAATAGAGACGGAGTCGCCTTAGCAGCAGCAGCAGCAATAACACTGAAAACACACAGCAACAGCAACAGACCTTCCCCACTGTCATTGATGATGAACAGCAGCTGACGTGAGGCGACAGCAGGGAAACCGCAGCAGCAGCAGCAGCAGCGACGGCTGAGCTGCAGACTGAAGTAGGAGAGGGAGAAGAACGAGGAGAAGAAGTGGATGCAGTTCATCTACCGCAGTGCAGAACCCCACATAGCAGCAGGAGCAGCAGGAGCAGCAGCAGCAGCAGGAGCAGCGGCAGCAGCAGGAGCAGCAGCAGCAGCAGCAGCCCCGCAGCGAATTCGTGCATGTCTGCTGTGAGGGAGCATGCTGCCGCGCTCAGTCCCGTCGTGTTATCAAAAGCAGCAGAAGAGAAGAAGAGCAGCAGGAGCGGGGGGGGACTGCAGCAGCAGCAGCAATAGCAGGTTAGTATCGAGGCTGCAGGGTAGCAGCATGAGGCAGGCTTTCACCAGCAGCAAGACGACACTTCTCATATCCACTGCAGCAGGGGGAGACGAGACGGAGAAGCAGCTTACGGGAGACGGCATTATCGCTTTAGAAGTGTGTGCGCGTTGTCTCCTGTTTCTTCTGTCTCTCCTACGCATGCCGTCTCTCTGCTTAGAAGTCTGCAAGGCCCGGTGCAACAGGCGTCTCGTCTCGTGAGACCCTGTATTCAAGGAACATGCATGTCTCGGAGACAGATGAATAGATACAGAAGATGTCCGTATTGATCATTGCTGTTGCTTTTCTCTCCTGTTTCTGTGCATGCAGTTCTGTCCCCCAAATATCCTCACGCCGCTCCTATCGCTCTTAGTCGCTTCCTTTCCTCATATCTCGACAACTTCTTCTTCTTCTTCTGGTAAAGACGGCAGTGCTTTTTCTTCCTCCAAGCACGGTGAGTCACTCGATGTATCGCAGCTCTGCAACATCCCGTTGCTGCTGTGCCCCATCACCGTGGGTGCGGAGTCTTCGGCAACTTCTTCGCATGCTTCTACTGTCAAATCTTTCCTTGACGCGTATTCTCTTTTCTTCCTTTCTTCTCCTCCACGCTCTCTACACCAAGGACACCTAAGTGGTACGGTGTCTCTCTCCCCCACACGGGCATCTGCATCTCCTGCTGTCTCGGCGTCTCCTGCTGTCTCGGCGTCTCCTGCTGTCTCGGCGTCTCCTGGTGTCTCGGCGTCTCCTGCTGCCTCTGCTGCAGCGTCTGCTGCAGCGTCTGCCGGCGAGATTTCCTCTGGTCCTGCTGTGGTAGCAGCAAGAGAAGACTCTACGTCTCAGCATCTGCTTGAGGGTCTTTCTGTAAAGCAGATCAGCGCATGCATCTTAGGAATGGCGACGCTGGGGTATCGTAATCCTCCTCTTCTTCGCTGTCTCGCTGACACCGTGAGCATGCGGCTTGCTGCCTACGCCCCACATCCTCCAGAGGTCAGGACAGCAGCAGACGACAAAGAAGAACAGTTCAATAATATCGGTCTGCCTGCTGGAGAGGAGATGACAAGCGACGGTGTTATGAAGATGACTATGACATTGCCTCCTCACCTTCAAGTGCAGCAGATGCAGCAGGTGCTACCTCTGGCAACTCTTCTCTCCAGCTTTGCTTCGTTGTCGGTGACGACACAGGCGCAGTTTTACTCGCGTCTGCTGCTGGCTTTGAGACGTAAGAAAACACTGATTCAACATATCAATCGAAAGGGAGACCTCTGATTCCCTCCTGCGAATCAAAGAGGAAGAAGGCATTACAATGACAAGGACGGGAGCACTCTCTTGACATCCACCAAGAATGAAGAGACCTTCTACATCTCTACGCAAAGCAATCCTCATTCATAGACACATCATTACAGAGTTTATAACGTATATATACAGGAGACAGCATTTTACACCAAGTGTACGTACACCGCAGATTGAAGACAGGGACATCATTTTCACCATGTGTACGTACACCGCAAGTTGAATACAGGACAGCATTTCTCATCAGCAAACTGATCAGGAGACGTCCAAGTCGAGGACTTTTTTTTTCTCTCTTTCTCTCTCTCTCTCTCTCTCTCCCTCTCTCTCTCTCTCTCTATATATATATAGATATATGTGTATGTTTCCTCTCTGTATAGTTGCATATATCGTAGGTGAGAGCACAGCTTGGGAGGGCTCATCCATCCGTGTAGGGAAATTCCTCTTGCAGAGTGTCGTCAATCATAACGATTTATGATTACCTTGGCGAACTGCAAAAAACACGTTTTGCCGGTGGACACTTGTGGAAAGGAGAACATTTATATATTTTCAAGACTTCTCTGCTTGTAGGGAGACAGAAGAGCTGCTTTTTGCTCTATGCAGGAGGTCGACGTCTTTGAACTCTTTCTCTTTCTTCTCAGTACTCTTCTTCTTTTTCTTCTTTTTCATGTTCCTGATGTGCGTACTGTCGATGATCGATGTGCTCTCTGGAACGGGCCTACTTATCACGTGAAGGTCGATGAGATACCTGTCTCTACACCTGTGATGCACTGTAGAGGCTTTCTCTGTCTCTTTTTTTTGTTCCTACGCGTCCCTATATGAAGACCAGTGTCTCACGGGAATTTTGAAGGTGCTTCTTCTCTCTCTAAGGATACACGTTCTGGGTAGAAGAAGCTGGATATTCTCTTCCGTGTGGGCTGCCTGCCGCCCAAAGTATATACAAAACAACTGCCTTTCTCTCTCTCGTTGCTACCGTTAAGCATATTCGACGTAAACCAGTCAATTCCTGAGATATACATATATACATATATATATATATATATATATATATATATATGGATATATATGCGTATATGTATGTAGATATAAATATACACCTGTACACACATATACATACATTCATATATACGTACATGGACGTATATATGTCAACATACATATATATATATATATATATATATATATATGTATATATGTATATAAGTATATATGTTCCTCTCTCCTTATATATACATATATATATATGTATATATATATATATATATATTGTATTCGACTTTGTGTCCCGCTGTGTATATGTCGTCTCGTGTATCTCTGCTGTGTCACCTCGAGATGGGATTTTTGCTTCTTTGATAATGAGGCATATGTTCTTCAAGCTGTTTTCATCTGTCGCGGACTTTCTCTTCTGAACAAAGGCAGCCAGACACAGGGATTCTGAGTGTCACATCGACTCTCCCCACAACGGCGTCTCTGGCCTTCTGTCGTCCACCCGTATCTCTCTCTATGCTGCTATACCTCTCATACATATATATGTATATATATATATTTATCTCATATATATTTAGAGAAAGAAAGAGAAGAGGTTGATGTTTTTAACGGTGGAGTGCTTATAAGTATGGGGTCAGTCCCGTCTCGGCGTTTGTCAGTCTGCAGGTGCGCAGCTGTTGTTTCTTGAAGCTGCGGGCAGCACTTTGTGTGAGCTTCGCTTGGCTCCCCTGAGTGAATTTTGGTCGTTGCAAAGTGGATTTGCTCCTCCTTCGCTGGAGACAGCAATGCAAATTCGATTGGAGAGACGTGTGGGGTCTCTTCTTTTGGAGGTGTCTTCTCTGGTGCAAAAGCAGTTTCTTCTCGGCTGTTCTCTCTTTCTCTTCTGTTTTCTCTGTGGAAACACAGTCGCAAAGGACACTCTATAGAACAGACACGTTTCTGCTTTTCTTCTTCTGCATCGGGGACTGCAGTAGCTTCTTTCATTCTTTCCTTCTGTGCGTTGCACTGCTGCTGCATGCGGTCTGGAATGCAGCTGCGTTGCTGCTGCTACCTCCCCACTACTTGGCCGACGTGGCTCTTGCTCTCGCGACGCTCACCCGACGAAGCGAATTTTCCTTCCCGCTTTCTTTCGTCGCTGTATGTCTCCTCCACTATCAACAGCAACTTCTTCTTTTTCTTCTCTTTGGCCTCCTCCACTTTCTTTCCCCGCTCTCTCTCCTGTCTCTGTCTCTCTTTTGTTTCCCACTCTGTTTCCTGTCTCTGACTCTGTTTCTGTCCTGTCTCTTCTGTATTTCTCTCCTGTCTCCTCCTCACTGTCTCTCTCATGTCTCGTCTATGTATGCAATTAAGCGTCTCGGGTTTCCACCTGCGCTGCCTGGCTCAAAGTGACAGGTGACTTCTTCGCTTGGCTGTCTGTGTGTGTCTCGTCTCCCTGTCTCGGAACTTTCAATGCATGCGCACTCATTTCTTTCTAGAGGCACCCATGCAGTCATTTACGCGTCTCGACAGCAGTAGTCTTTTTCCAAGGAATAAGAAAAGCAGCAGCAGGAGCAGCAACAATCTGTGGCCGTCTGTTTCTTAGAGCAGTCCTCTCTCTGTAGAGTCTCTTCTTTCTTTTTGCTGTTTTCGTGGAAACTCGTTTTCGCAGCAGCAGCAGCAGGAAGACGCAGCAGCAGCAGGAAGAAGACGCAGCAGCAGCAGGAAGAAGACGCAGCAGCAGCAAGAAGAAGACGCAGCAGCTCCTGCTTTTTTTTCTTCTTTTTCCTGACCCTTTAACGATGAGAGCACCGTCTCTGGTGTTGTTGTCTCTTTTATTCAACACTGCTACGTGGCCAGAGTCTCGTATACGAAGTCTTTGTCTCTGTGGACTCTATATAAAGGATGATACCGGCATGCACCCCACATGCAAAGATAGAAACAGCTGATTCGTGTTCGCCTTCTATATCGCCTTCACTTTCTGCAGCCCTCTGTATCTCCCTTCGTCGTGATCTACGAATATCGGTTTCTTTGATGCATTATGACAACAAGGCAGCAGAGACGCTTGTTCGCTGCATGCGCCTGGCTCGGGGAGGGCGATAGATAAACTGATTCTGCTGCTGCAGCTCCAGCAGCTGCTAATTTACTTCTTGTCTGAATGGTTGAGAAGTTTTCTCTGTGTCCTCCCTCTTTTTCGGTGAAAGATAAAGCTCCCCGCGTAGATCGGGCGGGCTGCACATGTGTGGAGAAATGTCTATTGTATACAGATACAGCAGTTGCAACAGGTGCTGCTGAGTTACTCACTCGATATAGATCATCGCAGAAAAAAGCTGCTGAAACGAATCTGAGGAAGCATCACATGCAGACGCACAAGGCAGTGCTCTATACCCACTGCTGCTGCCTGCTCACTTATGAACGTTTCTTCTTCTCCTGCTGCTTCCCTCGAAGGGGAAGACGAGCAGCGCCAGTAGTAGCAGCAGCAGCAGGAGTGAAAGCAGCAGCAGTACATAGAGCAACACAGCAATAGCGAGAGTATGAGCTCTAGCGAGAGCAGCAGTAGCAACGAAAGCAGTAGGAGCAGCAGCAGCAGGACCGGTTGTAGCTGCAGGAGGGGGAGTACAGAGAGCGTAGCAGCAGTAGAGAGAGTAGGAGGACTAGCGACAGCAGGAGCAGCAGGAGCGGGAACGACAGCAGTACAGAGAGTCAGAGCAGTAGTAGCGGGAATAGCAGCAGTGGCCACAGCAGCAGCAGAAGCGGGAGCAGCAGAAGCGGGAGCAGCAGAAGCGGGAGCAGCAGTAGCGCATGTAGGAGTGAGGGAGGCATGAGAAGACTACAGAAACGGAGCTAAGAAGCGACAGCGATATTATCACGAGACAGACGCCTGACGGGCAGCAGAAGAGAAGAAAGCAGAACCGCAGATATCTCTTTTTGCTGACTCAGCGTGAACAGTAGTGAGGCAGCTCAACTCACAGCTCCTATGTGTGCATAGCAGTGCATGCATCTTCTACGCCCTATGGCTTTGACCATGTCAACGAAGAGCGAGTTCAGCTGCTCATATATATATATATATATATATATATATATATATATATATATATATATATATATATATATATATATATATATATATCTTCTTTTTATCTAGCTGCCTCCTACATATATATATACATATATATATATATATATATATATGTGGTGTGTGTCTACGTCTCTGTTTGTATATGGATCTTGTTCTCGGTATATCCATATATCTACTCTGCTTCTCTATACATATTTTTATGCAAATCTTGTTTTTTCCATCTACGTCCATGTGCGTCTCTTTCTTTCTGTTGACGGATGTATCTTCACGTCTCTATCCGGTATAGTTGTCTTTCTCTATGCTTAGCAGTCTTCTGCTGTGTATTCGGCAGGCGTGCTGGAAGCACTACTCCTAGAGGCAGGAGACCGATACTTTCCCACGTGGCTCATGTAGTTGGGATAAGTGTATGGAAAGATAGTGCCTGCTATCAGCACATCGTCGTGATGTGATATAGCGCTGTCTGTCAAGGCAGACTGATAGAAGAGAAGTATGTAGACTCTCAGTAGGAGCCTCCAGTCCCATATCTACATATACAGAGCGAGACACACAGGAAGGTATATATATATATATATAAATGTGAAAAAGAGCCTTTATGTGGAAGCAGGTGTTGTTCTTATGCTAGAGATATCTTTGTTTTTTCTGCAGGCGCTTGAGACTGCTCTCTCTTCACGCTGCTTCGTCATGGAAGAAGACAGTGCTGCAACAGCTGCGTGGGCCTGCTGCTGCCTCCAGCTGCAGCTCAGCAATCCGCTGCTGCTGTCGCGGCTTCTCCATCAAGTGATGGTGCTTGCTGCTGCGAGGCACATGTACGCAAGGTCTTGTGGGGTTTTCGCTGCAGCAGAACTCACTGCAGAGGCAGATGAAGTTGTGGAATTCAATCAGAAAAGTGCTTTGTCACTCTACCTCCACGCGTTCTCCGGTGTACAGACACCAGAAAACAACATCACCCCATGCTTGTATAGTATCCAGTGCAATATTACTTCATTACCTGAGAAGACAGTTCAGAAAGAGATGTCAATGACCTCCAGCACCGGAACCATTTGGAGGTTTTTCTGCCTCTATACAAAAGGAAAAGATATATAGACACATACTTCTCTCTCTCGGTATATATCAGTATATATATAAATATATATGTGGATCGAGCGAAAGAGGGGAGGGAGAGAATGAGCTGTTAATTTTTGTGTCCATCTGCTTGTTTTCGTTTAGCGAGAGAGAAGGAAAAAAAGAAGAGACATTATGGGAAGGAGGTGTATATACACGTGGAGAAGTACAGGCAGACGGAGCATCACGAGGCTTCACGTGATTGTTGCATTATGTTTGTGTAGTCTCTTACATCTTGGATTGTAGCTTGATCAACAGCGAACGTCTTCAAACGTGTATGGGGTATTCAGAGGCTTTCCTCTGGTAGAGTCACGCTCAGCGGAGGGACTCTCGAGACACAAGACGTTCGCTGCATGCCGAACTCCCAGAGACTTCTCCCTTGTCTGTGCCCCTTCCTCCGTCTTCCCGAGGCTGCGTTGAGCTGCGCGAGCTGCTTCTCTCCTCCGCAGCAACTGCTCTCTTCTCTTTTTCTTGCCTTGCTTTCGCGCGCGCGGGCTGGATTTTTGCTGCTGCTGCTACTGCCGAATGTGCTGCTATTGCTGCTGGACAGTCTGCTGCTGCTGCTGCTGGGTTGCTGCTGGATTTGCTGCTGCTGCTGCTGGATTTGCTGCTGCTGCTGCTGGATGTGCTGCTACTGCTGCTGGAAGTTTCTTTCTTCTGGCTCTTTCCCTCTGGGAAAAATGATCGCGCCTCTCCTCTTAGTTCAAGCGTCTTCTCCTCACCCTCTTCCACTCTCTCTTCTTCATTCTCCTTTGTGATTCTCTTCAGTCCAGCAGGTAGCCCAGGCGTGTTTTCAACTGCTTCTTTCCTCTCGCAAACCACTGTCTGCATCGCCTCATGCTGCTGTGAGCCTATGTATATACATATGCACATATATATATATATATGTATATGTGGATGAAGAGAGATAAGTTCTATCGAGAGAAGATTGTGTGTGCTTGTGCAGTGCAAATGATGGTCCTTTTGTATATGTTCAGAGGCTCGGGAAGCAGTCGGTCTCCGTTGTTGAGGTTGCCTGCAAATCTTCGCGTGCAGCTGCAGCAGGTGGCACTGGAAGTTTTGCTGGATACGTCTACAGCAGGCAGAGCTGTATACAAGGTAATTAGTAGAAGAGACTATCCTTTCTGTCGAATTGTTGTATTTTACTCTTCCCCAGTAGAATCTCTTCTTTCTTCTGCATCTGCATGTCTCCACGGTGTAGGCACACCTCTCTGTTGTCTCTGCCTCTACATCAAGGTAACGGTGTATATTTGGACAATATATATATATATATATATATCTTACATATAAGTGGATGAATTTATAGAGGAAAACAGGTCGATGGATGTATATAGGAGAACAGGCCTGAGCAGCTGAAGTTCTTGTGACGCTCCATCGACATCTGCCTGTCCGCACCTCTTCACGGGGTTCAGGGGATTCAGCAGGCGTCTACTCAAGCGGGTGATGACGTCCCTGTTCCTCTGCCTGTGTAGGTCTACTAGTACATTAATAGGTATATATATATATATATATATATATATATATATATATGCTGGATTCTCTTCGCTCTCTCATACGTTTATAGAAATTACATGTTTGTGCTTGACAAGTTCCTGATATAGAGTTAACTATACAGAGATAAAAAGATATGAAACTATATCTTTAGATGTCTACAAAGATATAGACACAGATGGATATAGACATCTCTGCAAAAATGGATACAGAGATGAATTTAAAGATATGTGTCTGTAGATGGACATGGAAATATAAATAAATGGAAATATATATATATATATATATAAGTATCTTAAAATGTATATAGAGACGTATACAGATATATATGTGGTCATGCGTGTTTGCCAGCATGAGGCTGTGGAGAGCGGCCCTGCCTTTGCATACATCACTATCGTGCCTTGTCCTCCGCGGAGGCTAGCTGCTTCCTGCGACAGCACTGTTGCTGCATCATCGCATATCTCATCGCTGGAAGACCCCCCGCCCTCTGAAGGGTTTTCCACCTCCGGTTCAGAAGGATATGTGTTTCCTCTGGCGTTCTTCTGTTTGATCCTCCATGCACCCCTCACTTTCTCTTTCTATCTCTCTTCTTCATACGATATATATATATATATATATATATATATATATATATATATATATTTGCATGGACTCTATAATACGCAGGCGCTGCAGCAGCACCAGGATGTCTGGACTGCGATGTGTGGGATGTATCCGCCCGCACTGGCAAGAGGAGAAGCCGGAGGCAAAGCAGCAGCAGTGGGAGAAGGAAGAAGAGAAGAAGACGGAGAAGAAGAAGAAGAAAAGCTTGTCAGCAATGAAAGGCTGCTGGCGATCGAAAACAGACCAGACGAAGATGCTGTCCGACAGGCGGAGCAGCACGTATGTATAACCTCGCTCACATAATACACCGTCTCCGCAGCAGCGATGACACCTCAGAGACAGCAGGGGATGACATCTTTCTTCTCTGGAGTCTCCTCACTCCCCGAAAGAGATCAAAGATGATATTACCTGCTGCACTTGTTGTAGATGCCATACCCACGCAGGCGCGCGCCGAGTTGTCAATATATATATATATATATATATATATATATATAGAGAGAGAGAGAGAGAGAGAGAGACAGAGACATGCGGCAGTATAGAGGCAGGAGGTTGGGCTGCGTAGATAGAGAGAGGAGGATTCATAATGTATCATACATATGTAGATAGATTTGGAGAGTCTCTGTCTCTGTATTTGAAGAACGAAGAAGTTAGGCTGCTGCTGCTGCTGCTTCTTGAAGTGTGCGTGGGTCTCTGGCGTGCATGTGGCATTCTGGTATACGCGCGTATAGCCGAAACCCCTTCCTTCTGCTGCTTATGTCTTCTTCGAAGATCTCCACTGGCAAACCACGTTATGCTAGGAGAAAAATATACATATATTTGAGATGGTGTTCACTTGTGCACTGGTGATTCTTCACGGGAGTACATCCAGGGGAGAGCTCTGCGGTATGTAGAGACAGTCTACTGCAAAGGAGAAAGTGGATTTTCTTGGTATTTTCTTTGTCTCAATTGCCACAAGGACGGACCTCTGATGAAAGCGACTTGCGTCTGGCCGAGGTGCTGCTCATGTCGAGTGCATGCAAGTGCTTGATGAGTCTCTGTTCTTGTTCATTGATCCTGTCTCGTCTCCGACATGTGGATTTCATCTGCGTATGTCTCCTCAGTAGAACTCTATGGTATCTCGTCTTCCAGGGGAACCTTTCGTAATAAACTATGTTCATCCTCCAGTAGAACTTTGCTTTGCTGCTGTCTGGCAAAGGCGCTCAAGACTTTTTCACAAACAGCCCCATGTTGCCCGCTACTCTCTTCATCTCTTAAGGCCTCTACATCCATATAATAATATGTATCTATATGAGGAGATGTGCATCTTATTGAGTGATACAGCAAGTTTTGCATCTCTGTTCCTTTTATCTAAAGACACATACGTAGATCGAAAGAAACATGAATTCTTTCTTTCCTGGGCATGCGAGCAGATCTGCGTGTTGCTGGAGAACGATGCGGAAGCTGTTGCTGCTCTGTTCGAAGCAGGACGTGCTGCTGGTCGTCCCGGGTCTTCAGAAGAAGAGATGCAAGCGTCTGCTGAGGGAGACAGCCAGGAGCAGCGCGAGGTTGAGGAAGTGTCAGTGGAAGCCGCGGAGGGAGAGAGCTGCATTGAGCTGCATCGAGAAGGCACGGTAGGAGGTTTCTATCGGTGCTGCTTGATTTTGAAGGAGATACCTCAGCAGGAGAAGTCTGCTGCAGCACCGAGAGGAAGAAGGGCTACCCGACCGGCTTCTATTCTACATACAGGAGTGTCAGCTGAAGGAGAATCAACGTGTGCACCTGACTTGCAGCAAAAAACACCGGGACCCGAAGTGATACATCCTACAATAGCCTTGTCGTCTCAGAGGCGTAAAGAAGACGAAATGAAAATTGCTATTGTCGTGGACGCAACCACATTCTCCGATGATGCAGACTCGCAGGATGTCTTCCTCTACTTCAAACATAAACATCTACGCCAACTCGGCTACCACTTGGTATGCAGATGAGTTGTTTTCTCTTCTTTTCTCTCTCTCTGTATATATATATATATATACATATATATATGTACATAGGAAATCACAAGACAGTATGGAGCAGAGAATCTAGGAGCGATGCGTCTGGGCAGCGTGTATGAAAAATTGATGGAGCAGTGTGCACACCGCAGTGGTACTGTAGCAGAAGCATCACGATGGCAGCCGCTTCAGCATCAGACAAAAAGCTCTACATATATATATATATATATATATATATATACATATATATATGTATATAGATGTATATGTGCTTGTTGTTTGTCTAATGAGGAGTACCGCGTGGTGTTGAATTGTCTCGTCCTCTGTTAGGAGTGCTCAGAGAGATATGCACACGAAGTTTCCAACAAGCTCTCTTCACTTCAGTTGATGAAGGGGTCAGCCCTGCAGCTTCGATTAAGGTAGACATGTGTTCTTTCTAAATGGTCCTTTCACCCTCATCCTGTCTGGAGGTAAATGTATATTACTATCTGCCCATGTTTCTCGACAGCAGCTTTCTGCATGCATCACATGTGCATAGAGATGGACATGAAAGTGCTTGTAATTCATCTAAATTTGTCCTGAAAGGTCAATGAAGTCAGCCTCGGATGTCTTCTTCTCCTCTGCACCCGCAGGTGGTTGTCCGACTTGTTGATTGGCAGCAGCAGGTGGATTCAACCGAGCAGCTGCAATATCTACTGCAGCACGTGCTGCCTCCCATCCCCTCAGAGCTATGTGCGTAGACCTCCAGGGAGTCCTCCGTTTATGGTCTTTTCCTTGTTCAGGCGCCTTCTTGATTTTACACCAGAACTACCATAAGAAGCCCGCAAGACAGGCAATGGCGACACCCGTGTACATATATATATATATTATGTAGATTGATGTGATGAGCAGCGTGTTCGTATACGGTCGTGCGCATATGTATGGCTAAGTGGCTTTTTGTGTCTGACTCAGATGTATTGCCCGTGCTCGCTGTAATGGAGAAAGTAGCCTGCGCGTCTGTATACGACAGAGAACAGTGGCCCCCCCCCCCCCCCCCCCCCCCCCCATGGGAGACCATATACGTGTCTATTGGTGGTAGGCGACGCGATGTTTCTCGTAATTGGTGCTCCTGCATATACAAACACTGGGAAGTTCCAGGCGTATACAATGTAACATCAGTAGAGGTGCAAGCGGCCTCCTCCAGGAGTTGCACACGGAAGTGGATGGCTTTAGGTGCTGTTGCCCTGCTGTCGAAGTCCATGTATCGAAAGTGCCTCCGAATGCACTCGCTGCCGAAGGAGAGGTTCTGTCTCTTCTCTGTTCTTCTGCCTCTCCACTACCATCTGCATGCAGAAGGCCGTCTTATTAAAATTGTCTTCCGCTCGCATACAAGGTTCGATGGGTGTATGTCTATGGTATATATATATGTATATATATGGAATTGCAGGGGCGTGCGTCTGTAGTATATATGTACGCAAGCCATATGCAAAAGTCTCGCTGAATCAGCAACATTTCTTCCGATGCGTCAGCCGGAGTAGATTCATCACCTCACGCTCTGGAAAAAATAACTATCATAATCGTATACAACAATATATATATATATATATATATATATATATATATATATATATATATATATATATATATATATATATATACGTGTGTGCGTATGCACTAAAGGGTGTCTGGGGCGCTCAAATATGACCTCTTAGAGTATGCAGCAAGGCAGACCCCGAAGGTTTTCTTCTGCCGCCATATTCCTCCACGATACGCGTCCATTAGGATGTTGAAATCTTCAGCAACAGGCTCCAGAATTGCTTTCAACACTGGTCATTTGCATTCGTCCACACTTCCTCTTTCGATTGTTATCATACACCGCCAGTATGCCTGCTGGAGCCGCTGGCGAGCTTTGCTGCTGCTGCTGCTGCTTCCTGCTAGGCTCATGCTCTTGTACGAAGGCCTTTACGCTGTTCCATTGCTAGCACCCTTGCTGATCAGGCTGCTGCTGCTGCTGCTGTCATTCTGGTGCTCTTTCTCTCAAAAGACCAGCCCGCTGCGTCTTTATGCAGGCTTTGCTTTCAAAAAACCTATCTGCATTGCCGTTGCTGCTTCTCTTCGTTCACCCAGAGTTAGATCATAGTTGCTACTGCTTGTCCTCTTATTCCCCCCCCTTCTGTTGCTGTTCCTTGTCTACCAGTACTGATGTGTTGCTATCGCAGCTGCTGTTTTGGGTATGGCTTTTCTCTGATTGCTGCTGTCGCTTCCGCTTCTGCTATTGCAGTTCCACACTACCGCTCCGCACTGTGCTGCTGCTTCTTTCCCACTGATACCGTTCTCTCTGCGCTCTTAGTGGCAGCCTCTGCTATCGCGCTTTTTTTGGTGTCCCTGCGACGCTATCTCCAGCACCTTGCTATAAATTTCAACTACTGCTACGGCAGCATACGCGTCTTTACACGGAAAGAGACATCCACCGAGTTGTGGCAGCCTATTCGGTTGCTATGGCTCTTCGCCTTCAATCTCATGCTGCTGCTGCTGCTGCTGGTGCAGCAATCTGCTGGTTGCTTTCAGCTGCTGCTGCGACAACACTTTCCTGCTGCAACAACGCACTTGCTACTTGTTCGCGTTCGTGGGTTTCACCCTGGAGATGCCTTTCTGCTGCACTGCTGCATAAGTGTCACGCCTTCTCATCAAATCCTTTCTACTCCAGTGCTGTGGCACTGATGCCCACACACAGGACCACAGCTCTTTCTGCTTCCTTCCTCCTGCTGCTTTGCTGTGCGCTACTGTTGCTTTTTCTCTGTCTCGACTGACCGGGAATGCTGTTGCAGCAGCTACTTGTGCTGCCTCCACGACACCCATCACCAGTCGCATATATCACACGGAGAGCATATGCTATACATGTATATATATATATATATATTGATGCACTGGCAAAGCATTCGATAGAGCTGCTGCTGCAGCAGTAATATGGAGTATCTCCTGTTGTTCTCCAGAGCGACAGCTGCTGCTGCCGCAGCCGCAGCAACGGCGTCTGAGAACCAAACGGGATGAAGAGTGCTGCAGTACTGCTGCTGCTTTGTAAAGAGACAATGAAGACGCTGGTGCATTTCAATACATTCAAGACGACGTTGATTATGTGCGCCCT
>CATKUM010000418.1:32500-36296 GCA_949786405.1 Onychomys arenicola
CAGCAGCAACAGCAGCAGCAGCAACAGCAAACGTGCGGATGTCTCTTTGGCAATACTGCATGCGACGTATACGCAACAGATACGCGCTGAGTACTGCATTTATCTAAATAAACATCTCCTTACTCATCTCCCTAATTAGAGATGCATATATATGTATCTTGGCCCAGTGGTGAATATGCATATCCTTCCTTCAATATATATATAATAAAATATAATATATATATATATATATGAAATACGCGTATCTTTCCTTGCGTAGCTAAATACACACACTATGCATATCTTTTCTTCCACGTATATCAAACGAAAAAAAAAACAGAGAGAGCTATTTATTGTGCTGGAAGACGTCGACATGCCTCAAACTCACGTATCCCTCTTGCTCTCTGGCGGCCGGGCCTCTCTCTCTCTCTCCACATACACGATTCTATACATCTGAAGACACTTACTAGGTATATACAATACATATACCGCTATGAACATCTGAATCTATACTTGCAGTGGATATAGGAAACATAGACAGTTATATACATCTGATTGTAGATAACGTGGGAATCACGCCCTGTAAACCCATAGGCACAGAGACGTCGCGGCCTCCGGCACCAGACATACTCTGTCTCTCAGCGCTGTGTCCACACATCTACACCTCTACGCGTCTTGGAAACATTTTTCGACAGGGATATCCCCGCATGCATCGGTTGACCAACAGTAATATACACTCAGAGAAACAAACAAAAAATGCCTCTTCGTGGCCTCTCTTCTTCATCGACACACGCCGGGTCAACTGCACCCGCCGACTGTCCTTGCTGAAGCAACGAATCATGAGAAAACACCTCCTTACTGCCTTACTATACAGCGTTTCTCTCTCATTTTACCCTCTCTTTCTCTCTCTTTCCTCCCTCTCTCCCTCTCTCTCTCTCTCTCTCTCTCTCTCTCTCTCTCTCTCTCTATATATATATATATATATATATATATATATATATATATATATCACCTCTATATGTCAGTGTATATACAATATGTTCACATGTTTCTTTGTACTGCATGCACCTGCAATGTTCTTCCCATTTATAAATCGATACATCCTCTACAGTGGACTGCAGGCATAAATATACATAGATCTATATATATATGTTATACTTTTATGGCCTATATGACAGAAAGAGAAGCGAACGGGGAGAAAGAGAAGACAAGACAGAATTCGGTATAAAGAAGGAAGAAGTCAACAAGAGATCGCTGCTTACCGATGCTGCTGCAGCAAAGCGACTGTCAACTGCGTCACGATTTCTCCAAATGAATACCTGCACCACGGCGAAGCCCCACACACCCCCACACGCACATCTGCAGAGCGCCTACGTCCATCTATATATGTCTATACATGTACATCTATATATCTCTACCTCTCTCTCTCTCTCCAAATATATACTATACATACATATGTCTTTACCTCTCTCTCTCTCTCTCTCTCTCTCTCCCCGAATATACATACATATATTTACGTCTATCACTCTTTATATGTATGTCTACCTCTCTCTCTCTCTCTCTCTCTCTCTCTCTCTCTCTCTCTCTCTCTCTCTCTCTCCCTCTCCCTCTCTCTCTCTCTACATATATATGTAGATGCACGTGTGACGTAAGATACGTCGGTTGTTCCTGCAGAGTTGCATCCTGCAGGAGGCTACAGACGTCATATACCAGAAGCTTCGCAGCACAGATGTATATATAACGCAAAAAGAGAGAACAGACTGTATGTAGACAGATATTTATATATATATATATATATATATAGGTAGCAGAGAGAACAAAAGACCGTTTAGACACACGCAGTCGAATGAGAGACAGACGAAGACGGGCCTTCGTGGACGTGTAGAGCGCACGCAAGCGACGTTAACAGCTGACCGTCAAGGAGCAGCAAAGAATCCCCCTGAGAGACATGCGTGGATGCCTCGAGTTCTTCTCCGCCTCCATATAATTCACCCATGTATACAGGCGTATATCTCGGTTGAGATTAATATACACAGAAATATAGAAAGAGATATGGGTAAACAGATATATATAAGGCATAGAGACACACATAGATAGACAGAGAGAGAGAGAGAAAATGCATATAAAAGACACACAGGTAATTATAGAGACATTCATATGGATACATAGCTAGAGAGAAAAATATAGTGTGGTCTTAGAAATATATAGATAGTAGGTCAATGAAGATATATATATATATATATATATATATATATATATATATACATATGTAGGTCTGTAGGCGTACTCTTCAGAGGAGCATGATGCAGCATGCTGCAGACAGCGTTTGGCAGCTCGGCCCGCATCACCAGTTCGAAAGGGATGAGATCCTCGAGCAGCAAATGCCGTGTCAAAGAGGCTGACTTCTCCTGATACTGCAGCAGCAGCAGCCAGCCAACACAATACTTCAAAACGGGAGCAGCAGGCCGCTCAGGAGACCCCGCAGCAGCAGCAGCATCATCTCGAGGACAACAAGAAACAACAACAGCAACACCAGATGCAGGAGCAGCAGCAGAGTGGAAGCCGTCAACAGACACCACCTCCGCAGCAACCCATGCGAAATCTTAACAGCAGCAGCAGGCGATTAGTAGCAGCAGCAGGTGATTAACTGTAGCAGGCTCTTCATAGCAGCAGCAGGCCATTAACAGCAGCAGCAGGCGACTAGCAGCAGCAGCAGCTGCAGGCGAGGCATTAACAGCAGCAGCTAGGGAGATACTAGCAGCAACATCTGGGGAGATATTAACAGCAGCGACGAGGGAGATATTTCGAGCAGCAACAGGCAAGCTAACGACAGCAGCTTGGAGGTGGGGCATTGTCAGCAAGGAGAAGAGAAGAAGAGATGAAGCAGCAGCAGCAGCAGCCGGAGGAACATCACTAGTAAGCAGTCGCTGCAGCTGCACAACAGCAAGACAGAACAACGACAGCAGCAGGGCACACTCAAAAGAAGAAGAAGCAAGGTTGGCCGTGAGGACAGCAACAGATCTGAGTCGCAGCGCAAAAGCACGATTCAACGTTGACATGGCTGATGATATTCGAGAAGAGGATCGACGCTACACCGTGGAACAGCAGCAGCAACAGCACCTCAGTTACTATACGGAAGATATAAGGATGAAATGCTGCTGCTACTCTGCAGCAGCAGCAGCAGGATACGACAACTCTGGCGGTACAACACAGCAACTGCAACACCGACAGCAACACGCGCAGTAGCAGCAACAGCCCTGTAGAGATTAGAAAACGGATAATAGCAACAGAAGAGCAGCAGGAAGAGGGTATCAGCAAGCAGCAGGAATGCAGCAGAAGAGCAGCACCAGGGCAATGAGTGTGCAGTTCAGGAAGAAGGAGGAGCAGCTGCACGATCAATCCCCACAGCCAGTGGAAAAAGCACAATATTACTACTTCGAAGTGCATCCGTCATCGTCATAGCTGCTGCACGACAGCAACGAGGCAGAAGCAGTTGTTAAAATGCCCCTCGCAACAATCAGACAATCGTAGAAGCAGCAGCAGCAGAAGAAAAATTGGAAAACAACAGCAGAAGAAGCTGTAGACAGGTCAAGTGACATGTTCACTGGTATATAAAAATAGACTCGCAATGGGAAAAGAACTAACCTTGATATTGGAAGAGTGCATCCCATACACAAGCAACGCCAGGCCTCCCGCATGGACAAACGCCTGCTCAGAGGCGCGGTGATGGCGCAGCTGACACGCAACTGTTGCCAGTGCCTTCACGCGCAGCGAAGAGTCCGGTGGAGCTTCTCTCACTAATTGCATCAGAAGCACC
>CATKUM010000419.1:0-36263 GCA_949786405.1 Onychomys arenicola
TACCACTACTAGTACGAGTTCCTTTTCCACGCACGTCTGTGTTTGGATCAGCTGATTCCGATGCAGCTCCTCTGTCTCGAACAGTCCTCGAGGAAAGTGTACGCCCGCGCTAACACTTCCCACACGTGCCGGTGTGTCTGATTCTCCAGCTACTGTTGCATCTGTTCTGACTCGAGCCTGCTTGGAGGAATGTCTAGTAGGATCAGCGTTCGAGGATTGAATGTCAGGAGTTTGGGGCTACACGTTCCGAGTTCATCCCTGCGAATACTATTACTACTACTACTACTACTACTATTACCACTACTACTACTACGAGTTCATTTCCCCCACACCTCTATGCTTGGGTCAGCGGATTCCGATGCAGCCTCTCTACGTCGAATAGTGCTAGAGAAAAGTGTACGTTCGCGGTTATACATCCCACACGTGGCGGTGTGTCTAGTTCCCCAGCTACTGTTGCATCTGTTCTGTCTCGACGAATGTGTAGTAGGAGTAGGGTTTGAGGGTTGAATGCCTGGAGTTTAAGGCTCGACGCTCAGGGTTAATCTCTCCCATTAGTACTGCTACTACTACTACTACTACTACTACCACTAGCACTACTACTACTACTATTACTGCTGCTACTACTAGTACGAGTTCCTTTTCCACGCACGTCTGTGTCGGGAACAGCTGATTCCGATGCAGCTCCTCTATCTCGAACAGTCCTCGAGGAAAGTGTACGCCCGCGCTAACCCTTCCCACACGTGCCGGTGTGTCTGATTCTCCAGCTACTGTTGCATCTGTTCTGACTCGAGCCTGCTTGGAGGAATGTCTAGTAGGATCAGCGTTCGAGAATTGAATGTCAGGAGTTTGGGGCTACACGTTCCGAGTTCATCCCTGCCAATACTATTACTCCTACTACTACTACTACTACTATTACCACTACTACTACTACGAGTTCATTTCCCCCACACGTCTATGCTTGGGTCAGCGGATTCCGATGCAGCCTCTCTACGTCGAATAGTGCTCGAGGAAAGTGTACGCCCGCGCTAACACTTCCCACACGTGCCGGTGTGTCTGATTCTCCAGCTACTGTTGAATCTGTTCTGACTCGAGCCTGCTTGGAGGAATGTCTAGTAGGATCAGCGTTCGAGGATTGAATGTCAGGAGTTTGGGGCTACACGTTCCGAGTTCATCCCTGCGAATACTATTGCTACTACTACTACTATTACCACTACTACTACTACGAGTTCATTTCCCCCACACCTCTATGCTTGGGTCAGCGGATTCCGATGCAGCCTCTCTACGTCGAATAGTGCTAGAGAAAAGTGTACGTTCGCGGTTATACATCATACACGTGGCGGTGTGTCTAGTTCCCCAGCTACTGTTGCATCTGTTCTGTCTCGACGAATGTGTAGTAGGAGTAGGGTTTGAGGGTTGAATGCCTGGAGTTTAAGGCTCGACGCTCAGGGTTAATCTCTCCCATTAGTACTGCTACTACTACTACTACTACCACTAGCACTACTACTACTACTATTACTGCTGCTACTACTAGTACGAGTTCCTTTTCCACGCACGTCTGTGTCGGGAACAGCTGATTCCGATGCAGCTCCTCTATCTCGAACAGTCCTCGAGGAAAGTGTACGCCCGCGCTAACACTTCCCACACGTGCCGGTGTGTCTGATTCTCCAGCTACTGTTGCATCTGTTCTGACTCGAGCCTGCTTGGAGAATGTCTAGTAGGATCAGCGTTCGAGGATTGAATGTCAGGAGTTTGGGGCTACACGTTCCGAGTTCATCCCTGCCAATACTATTACTCCTACTACTACTACTACTATTACCACTACTACTACTACTACGAGTTCATTTCCCCACACGTCTATGCTTGGGTCAGCGGATTCCGATGCAGCCTCTCTACGTCGAATAGTGCTCGAGGAAAGTGTACGCCCGCGCTAACACTTCCCACACGTGCCGGTGTGTCTGATTCTCCAGCTACTGTTGAATCTGTTCTGACTCGAGTCTGCAGGGAGGAATGTCTAGTAGGATCAGCGATCGAGAATTGAATGTCAGGAGCTTGGGGCTACACGTTCAGAGTTCATCCCTGCGAATACTATTACTACTACTACTACTACTATTACCACTACTACTACTACGAGTTCATTTCCCCCACACGTCTATGCTTGGGTCAGCGGATTCCGATGCAGCCTCTCTACGTCGAATAGTGCTCGAGAAAAGTGTACGCCCGCGCTGAAACTTCCCAACCGAGCTGGTGTCTCTGGTTCCCCAGCTACTGTTGCATCTGTTCTGTCTCGACGAATGTATGGTAGGAGTAGGGTTTGAGGGTTGAGTGCCTGGAGTTTAAGGCTCGACGCTCAGGTTTATCTCTTCCATTAGTACTGCTACTACTACTACTACCACTAGCACTACTACTACTACTACTAGTACTACTACTCCTACTACTACTACTATTACTGCTGCTACTACTAGTACGAGTTCCTTTTCCACGCACGTCTGTGTTTGGATCAGCTGATTCCGATGCGGCTGCTCTATCTCGAATAGTCCTCGAGGAAAGTGTACGCCCGCCCTAACACTTTCCCCACGTGCCGGTGTGTCTGATTCTCCAGCTACTGTTGCATCTGTTCTGACTCGAGCCTGCAGGGAGGAATGTCTAGTAGGATCAGCGATCGAGAATTGAATGTCAGGAGCTTGGGGCTACACGTTCAGAGTTCATCCCTGCGAATACTATTACTACTACTACTACTACTATTACCACTACCACTACTACGAGTTCATTTCCCCCACACGTCTATGCTTGGGTCAGCGGATTCCGATGCAGCCTCTCTACGTCGAATAGTGCTCGAGAAAAGTGTACGTTCGCGGTTACACATCCCACACGTGGCGGTGTGTCTAGTTCCCCAGCTACTGTTGCATCTGTTCTGTCTCGACGAATGTGTAGTAGGAGTAGGGTTTGAGGGTTGAATGCCTGGAGTTTAAGTCTCGGCGCTCAGGGTTAATCTCTCCCATTAGTACTGCTACTACTACTACTACCACTAGCACTACTACTACTACTATTACTACTACCACTACTAGTACGAGTTCCTTTTCCACGCACGTCTGTGTTTGGATCAGCTGATTCCGATGCAGCTCCTCTATCTCGAACAGTCCTCGAGGAAAGTGTACGCCCGCGCTAACACTTCCCACACGTGCCGGTGTGTCTGATTCTCCAGCTACTGTTGCATCTGTTCTGACTCGAGCCTGCTTGGAGGAATGTCTAGTAGGATCAGCGTTCGAGGATTGAATGTCAGGAGTTTGGGGCTACACGTTCCGAGTTCATCCCTGCGAATACTATTACTACTACTACTACTACTATTACCACTACTACTACTACGAGTTCATTTCCCCCACACCTCTATGCTTGGGTCAGCGGATTCCGATGCAGCCTCTCTACGTCGAATAGTGCTAGAGAAAAGTGTACGTTCGCGGTTATACATCCCACACGTGGCGGTGTGTCTAGTTCCCCAGCTACTGTTGCATCTGTTCTGTCTCGACGAATGTGTAGTAGGAGTAGGGTTTGAGGGTTGAATGCCTGGAGTTTAAGGCTCGACGCTCAGGGTTAATCTCTCCCATTAGTACTGCTACTACTACTACTACTACTACCACTAGCACTACTACTACTACTATTACTGCTGCTACTACTAGTACGAGTTCCTTTTCCACGCACGTCTGTGTCGGGAACAGCTGATTCCGATGCAGCTCCTCTATCTCGAACAGTCCTCGAGGAAAGTGTACGCCCGCCCTAACACTTTCCCCACGTGCCGGTGTGTCTGATTCTCCAGCTACTGTTGCATCTGTTCTGACTCGAGCCTGCAGGGAGGAATGTCTAGTAGGATCAGCGATCGAGAATTGAATGTCAGGAGCTTGGGGCTACACGTTCAGAGTTCATCCCTGCGAATACTATTACTACTACTACTACTACTATTACCACTACCACTACTACGAGTTCATTTCCCCACACGTCTATGCTTGGGTCAGCGGATTCCGATGCAGCCTCTCTACGTCGAATAGTGCTCGAGAAAAGTGTACGTTCGCGGTTACACATCCACACGTGGCGGTGTGTCTAGTTCCCCAGCTACTGTTGCATCTGTTCTGTCTCGACGAATGTGTAGTAGGAGTAGGGTTTGAGGGTTGAATGCCTGGAGTTTAAGTCTCGGCGCTCAGGGTTAATCTCTCCCATTAGTACTGCTACTACTACTACTACCACTAGCACTACTACTACTACTATTACTACTACCACTACTAGTACGAGTTCCTTTTCCACGCACGTCTGTGTTTGGATCAGCTGATTCCGATGCAGCTCCTCTATCTCGAACAGTCCTCGAGGAAAGTGTACGCCCGCGCTAACACTTCCCACACGTGCCGGTGTGTCTGATTCTCCAGCTACTGTTGCATCTGTTCTGACTCGAGCCTGCTTGGAGGAATGTCTAGTAGGATCAGCGTTCGAGGATTGAATGTCAGGAGTTTGGGGCTACACGTTCCGAGTTCATCCCTGCGAATACTATTACTACTACTACTACTACTATTACCACTACTACTACTACGAGTTCATTTCCCCCACACCTCTATGCTTGGGTCAGCGGATTCCGATGCAGCCTCTCTACGTCGAATAGTGCTAGAGAAAAGTGTACGTTCGCGGTTATACATCCCACACGTGGCGGTGTGTCTAGTTCCCCAGCTACTGTTGCATCTGTTCTGTCTCGACGAATGTGTAGTAGGAGTAGGGTTTGAGGGTTGAATGCCTGGAGTTTAAGGCTCGACGCTCAGGGTTAATCTCTCCCATTAGTACTGCTACTACTACTACTACTACTACCACTAGCACTACTACTACTACTATTACTGCTGCTACTACTAGTACGAGTTCCTTTTCCACGCACGTCTGTGTCGGGAACAGCTGATTCCGATGCAGCTCCTCTATCTCGAACAGTCCTCGAGGAAAGTGTACGCCCGCGCTAACACTTCCCACACGTGCCGGTGTGTCTGATTCTCCAGCTGTTGCATCTGTTCTGACTCGAGCCTGCTTGGAGGAATGTCTAGTAGGATCAGCGTTCGAGGATTGAATGTCAGGAGTTTGGGGCTACACGTTCCGAGTTCATCCCTGCCAATACTATTACTCCTACTACTACTACTACTACTATTACCACTACTACTACTACGAGTTCATTTCCCCCACACGTCTATGCTTGGGTCAGCGGATTCCGATGCAGCCTCTCTACGTCGAATAGTGCTCGAGGAAAGTGTACGCCCGCGCTAACACTTCCCACACGTGCCGGTGTGTCTGATTCTCCAGCTACTGTTGAATCTGTTCTGACTCGAGCCTGCTTGGAGGAATGTCTAGTAGGATCAGCGTTCGAGGATTGAATGTCAGGAGTTTGGGGCTACACGTTCCGAGTTCATCCTGCGAATACTATTACTACTACTACTACTACTACTATTACCACTACTACTACTACGAGTTCATTTCCCCCACACCTCTATGCTTGGGTCAGCGGATTCCGATGCAGCCTCTCTACGTCGAATAGTGCTAGAGAAAAGTGTACGTTCGCGGTTATACATCCCACACGTGGCGGTGTGTCTAGTTCCCCAGCTACTGTTGCATCTGTTCTGTCTCGACGAATGTGTAGTAGGAGTAGGGTTTGAGGGTTGAATGCCTGGAGTTTAAGGCTCGACGCTCAGGGTTAATCTCTCCCATTAGTACTGCTACTACTACTACTACTACTACCACTAGCACTACTACTACTACTATTACTGCTGCTACTACTAGTACGAGTTCCTTTTCCACGCACGTCTGTGTCGGGAACAGCTGATTCCGATGCAGCTCCTCTATCTCGAACAGTCCTCGAGGAAAGTGTACGCCCGCGCTAACACTTCCCACACGTGCCGGTGTGTCTGATTCTCCAGCTACTGTTGCATCTGTTCTGACTCGAGCCTGCTTGGAGGAATGTCTAGTAGGATCAGCGTTCGAGGATTGAATGTCAGGAGTTTGGGGCTACACGTTCCGAGTTCATCCCTGCCAATACTATTACTCCTACTACTACTACTACTATTACCACTACTACTACTACGAGTTCATTTCCCCCACACGTCTATGCTTGGGTCAGCGGATTCCGATGCAGCCTCTCTACGTCGAATAGTGCTCGAGGAAAGTGTACGCCCGCGCTAACACTTCCCACACGTGCCGGTGTGTCTGATTCTCCAGCTACTGTTGAATCTGTTCTGACTCGAGCCTGCTTGGAGGAATGTCTAGTAGGATCAGCGTTCGAGGATTGAATGTCAGGAGTTTGGGGCTACACGTTCCGAGTTCATCCCTGCGAATACTATTACTACTACTACTACTACTATTACCACTACTACTACTACGAGTTCATTTCCCCCACACCTCTATGCTTGGGTCAGCGGATTCCGATGCAGCCTCTCTACGTCGAATAGTGCTAGAGAAAAGTGTACGTTCGCGGTTATACATCATACACGTGGCGGTGTGTCTAGTTCCCCAGCTACTGTTGCATCTGTTCTGTCTCGACGAATGTGTAGTAGGAGTAGGGTTTGAGGGTTGAATGCCTGGAGTTTAAGGCTCGACGCTCAGGGTTAATCTCTCCCATTAGTACTGCTACTACTACTACTACTACCACTAGCACTACTACTACTACTATTACTGCTGCTACTACTAGTACGAGTTCCTTTTCCACGCACGTCTGTGTCGGGAACAGCTGATTCCGATGCAGCTCCTCTATCTCGAACAGTCCTCGAGGAAAGTGTACGCCCGCGCTAACACTTCCCACACGTGCCGGTGTGTCTGATTCTCCAGCTACTGTTGCATCTGTTCTGACTCGAGCCTGCTTGGAGGAATGTCTAGTAGGATCAGCCATCGAGAATCGAATGTGAGGAGCTCGGGGCTACACGTTCAGTGTTTATCTCTGCCACTACTGTCACTACTACTACTACTATTACTTCTACTCCTACTACTACTCCTACTACTACTACTACTACGAGTTCATTTCCCCCACACCTCTATGCTTGGGTCAGCGGATTCCGATGCAGCCTCTCTACGTCGAATAGTGCTAGAGAAAAGTGTACGCCCGCGCTAAAACTTCCCAACCGAGCTGGTGTGTCTGGTTCCCCAGCTACTGTTGCATCTGTTCTGTCTCGACGAATGTATGGTAGGAGTAGGGTTTGAGGGTTGAATGCCTGGAGTTTAAGGCTCGACGCTCAGGTTTATCTCTTCCATTAGTACTGCTACTACTACTACTACTACCACTAGCACTACTACTACTACTACTAGTACTACTACTCCTACTACTACTACTATTACTGCTGCTACTACTAGTACGAGTTCCTTTTCCACGCACGTCTGTGTTTGGATCAGCTGATTCCGATGCGGCTGCTCTATCTCGAATAGTCCTCGAGGAAAGTGTACGCCCGCCCTAACCCTTCCCACACGTGCCGGTGTTTCTGATTCTCCAGCTACTGTTGCATCTGTTCTGACGCGAGCCTGCTTGGAGGAATGTCTAGTAGGATCAGCGTTCGAGGATTGAATGTCAGGAGTTTGGGGCTACACGTTCCGAGTTCATCCCTGCCAATACTATTACTACTACTACTACTATTACTACTACTACTACTATTACGAGTTCATTTCCCCCACACGTCTAGGTTTGGCTCACCGGATCCCGATGCAGCCTCTCTACGTCGAATAGTGCTCGAGAAAAGTGTACGCCCGCGCTAAAACTTCCCAACCGAGCTGGTGTCTCTGGTTCCCCAGCTACTGTTTGCATCTGTTCTGTCTCGACGAATGTGTAGTAGGAGTAGGGTTTGAGGGTTGAATGCCTGGAGTTTATGGCTCGACGCTCAGGGTTAATCTCTCCCATTAGTACTGCTACTACTACTACTACTACCACTAGCACTACTACTACTACTATTACTGCTACCACTACTAGTACGAGTTCCTTTTCCACGAACGTCTGTGTTTGGATCAGCTGATTCCGATGCAGCTCCTCTATCTCGAACAGTCCTCGAGGAAAGTGTACGCCCGCGCTAAACACTTCCCACACGTGCCGGTGTGTCTGATTCTCCAGCTACTGTTGCATCTGTTCTGACTCGAGCCTGCTTGGAGGAATGTCTAGTAGGATCAGCGTTCGAGGATTGAATGTCAGGAGTTTGGGGCTACACGTTCCGAGTTCATCCCTGCGAATACTATTACTACTACTACTACTACTATTACCACTACTACTACTACGAGTTCATTTCCCCCACACCTCTATGCTTGGGTCAGCGGATTCCGATGCAGCCTCTCTACGTCGAATAGTGCTAGAGAAAAGTGTACGTTCGCGGTATACATCCCACACGTGGCGGTGTGTCTAGTTCCCCAGCTACTGTTGCATCTGTTCTGTCTCGACGAATGTGTAGTAGGAGTAGGGTTTGAGGGTTGAATGCCTGGAGTTTAAGGCTCGACGCTCAGGGTTAATCTCTCCCATTAGTACTGCTACTACTACTACTACTACTACCACTAGCACTACTACTACTACTATTACTGCTGCTACTACTAGTACGAGTTCCTTTTCCACGCACGTCTGTGTCGGGAACAGCTGATTCCGATGCAGCTCCTCTATCTCGAACAGTCCTCGAGGAAAGTGTACGCCCGCGCTAACACTTCCCACACGTGCCGGTGTGTCTGATTCTCCAGCTACTGTTGCATCTGTTCTGACTCGAGCCTGCTTGGAGGAATGTCTAGTAGGATCAGCGTTCGAGGATTGAATGTCAGGAGTTTGGGGCTACACGTTCCGAGTTCATCCCTGCCAATACTATTACTCCTACTACTACTACTACTACTATTACCACTACTACTACTACGAGTTCATTTCCCCCACACGTCTATGCTTGGGTCAGCGGATTCCGATGCAGCCTCTCTACGTCGAATAGTGCTCGAGGAAAGTGTACGCCCGCGCTAACACTTCCCACACGTGCCGGTGTGTCTGATTCTCCAGCTACTGTTGAATCTGTTCTGACTCGAGCCTGCTTGGAGGAATGTCTAGTAGGATCAGCGTTCGAGGATTGAATGTCAGGAGTTTGGGGCTACACGTTCCGAGTTCATCCCTGCGAATACTATTACTACTACTACTACTACTATTACCACTACTACTACTACGAGTTCATTTCCCCCACACCTCTATGCTTGGGTCAGCGGATTCCGATGCAGCCTCTCTACGTCGAATAGTGCTAGAGAAAAGTGTACGTTCGCGGTTATACATCATACACGTGGCGGTGTGTCTAGTTCCCCAGCTACTGTTGCATCTGTTCTGTCTCGACGAATGTGTAGTAGGAGTAGGGTTTGAGGGTTGAATGCCTGGAGTTTAAGGCTCGACGCTCAGGTTAATCTCTCCCATTAGTACTGCTACTACTACTACTACTACTACTACCACTAGCACTACTACTACTACTATTACTGCTGCTACTACTAGTACGAGTTCCTTTTCCCACGCACGTCTGTGTCGGGAACAGCTGATTCCGATGCAGCTCCTCTATCTCGAACAGTCCTCGAGGAAAGTGTACGCCCGCGCTAACACTTCCCACACGTGCCGGTGTGTCTGATTCTCCAGCTACTGTTGCATTATTTCTGACTCGAGCCTGCTTGGAGGAATGTCTAGTAGGATCAGCGTTCGAGGATTGAATGTCAGGAGTTTGGGGCTACACGTTCCGAGTTCATCCCTGCGAATACTATTACTCCTACTACTACTACTACTATTACCACTACTACTACTACGAGTTCATTTCCCCCACACGTCTATGCTTGGGTCAGCGGATTCCGATGCAGCCTCTCTACGTCGAATAGTGCTCGAGAAAAGTGTACGTTCGCGGTTATACATCCCACACGTGGCGGTGTGTCTAGTTCCCCAGCTACTGTTGCATCTGTTCTGTCTCGACGAATGTGTAGTAGGAGTAGGGTTTGAGGGTTGAATGCCTGGAGTTTAAGGCTCGGCGCTCAGGGTTAATCTCTCCCATTAGTACTGCTACTACTACTACTACTACCACTAGCACTACTACTACTACTATTACTGCTACCACTACTAGTACGAGTTCCTTTTCCACGCACGTCTGTGTTTGGATCAGCTGATTCCGATGCAGCTCCTCTATCTCGAACAGTCCTCGAGGAAAGTGTACGCCCGCGCTAACACTTCCCACACGTGCCGGTGTGTCTGATTCTCCAGCTACTGTTGCATTATTTCTGACTCGAGCCTGCTTGGAGGAATGTCTAGTAGGATCAGCGTTCGAGGATTGAATGTCAGGAGTTTGGGGCTACACGTTCCGAGTTCATCCCTGCCAATACTATTACTCCTACTACTACTACTACTACTATTACCACTACTACTACTACGAGTTCATTTCCCCCACACGTCTATGCTTGGGTCAGCGGATTCCGATGCAGCCTCTCTACGTCGAATAGTGCTAGAGAAAAGTGTACGCCCGCGCTAAAACTTCCCAACCGAGCTGGTGTGTCTGGTTCCCCAGCTACTGTTGCATCTGTTCTGTCTCGACGAATGTGTAGTAGGAGTAGGGTTTGAGGGTTGAATGCCTGGAGTTTAAGGCTCTACGCTCAGGTTTATCTCTTCCATTAGTACTGCTACTACTACTACTACTACCACTAGCACTACTACTACTACTACTAGTACTACTACTCCTACTACTACTACTATTACTGCTGCTACTACTAGTACGAGTTCCTTTCCACGCACGTCTGTGTTTGGATCAGCTGATTCCGATGCGGCTGCTCTATCTCGAATAGTCCTCGAGGAAAGTGTACGCCCGCCCTAACACTTTCCACACGTGCCGGTGTGTCTGATTCTCCAGCTACTGTTGCATCTGTTCTGACTCGAGCCTGCAGGGAGGAATGTCTAGTAGGATCAGCGATCGAGAATTGAATGTCAGGAGCTTGGGGCTACACGTTCAGAGTTCATCCCTGCGAATACTATTACTACTACTACTACTATAACTACAACTCCTACTACTACTCCTACTACTACTACTACGAGTTCATTTCCCCCACACGTCTATGCTTGGGTCAGCGGATTCCGATGCAGCCTCTCTACGTCGAATAGTGCTCGAGAAAAGTGTACGTTCGCGGTTACACATCCCACACGTGGCGGTGTGTCTAGTTCCCCAGCTACTGTTGCATCTGTTCTGTCTCGACGAATGTGTAGTAGGAGTAGGGTTTGAGGGTTGATGCCTGGAGTTTATGGCTCGACGCTCAGGGTTTATCTCTCCCATTAGTACTGCTACTACTACTACTACTACTACCAGTACTACTACTACCACTAGCACTACTACTACTACTATTACTGCTACCACTACTACTATGAGTTCCTTTTCCTCGCACGTCTGTGTCGGGAACAGCTGATTGCGATGCAGCTCCTCTATCTCGAACAGTCCTCGAGGAAGTGTACGCCCGCGCTAACACTTCCCACACGTGCCGGTGTGTCTGATTCTCCAGCTACTGTTGCATCTGTTCTGACTCGAGCCTGCTTGGAGGAATGTCTAGTAGGATCAGCGTTCGAGGATTGAATGTCAGGAATTTGGGGCTACACGTTCAGAGTTCATCCCTGCGAATACTATTACTACTACTACTACTACTATTACCACTACTACTACTACGAGTTCATTTCCCCCACACGTCTATGCTTGGTCAGCGGATTCCGATGCAGCCTCTCTACGTCGAATAGTGCTCGAGAAAAGTGTACGTTCGCGGTTATACATCATACACGTGGCGGTGTGTCTAGTTCCCCAGCTACTGTTGCATCTGTTCTGTCTCGACGAATGTGTAGTAGGAGTAGGGTTTGAGGGTTGAATGCCTGGAGTTTAAGGCTCGGCGCTCAGGGTTAATCTCTCCCATTAGTACTGCTACTACTACTACTACTACCACTAGCACTACTACTACTACTATTACTGCTACCACTACTAGTACGAGTTCCTTTTCCACGCACGTCTGTGTTTGGATCAGCTGATTCCGATGCAGCTCCTCTATCTCGAACAGTCCTCGAGGAAAGTGTACGCCCGCGCTAACACTTCCCACACGTGCCGGTGTGTCTGATTCTCCAGCTACTGTTGCATCTGTTCTGACTCGAGCCTGCTTGGAGGAATGTCTAGTAGGATCAGCGTTCGAGGATTGAATGTCAGGAGTTTGGGGCTACACGTTCCGAGTTCATCCCTGCCAATACTATTACTACTACTACTACTACTATTACCACTACTACTACTACGAGTTCATTTCCCCCACACGTCTATGCTTGGGTCAGCGGATTCCGATGCAGCCTCTCTACGTCGAATAGTGCTAGAGAAAAGTGTACGTTCGCGGTTATACATCCCACACGTGGCGGTGTGTCTAGTTCCCCAGCTACTGTTGCATCTGTTCTGTCTCGACGAATGTGTAGTAGGAGTAGGGTTTGAGGGTTGAATGCCTGGAGTTTAAGGCTCGACGCTCAGGGTTAATCTCTCCCATTAGTACTGCTACTACTACTACTACTACTACCACTAGCACTACTACTACTACTATTACTGCTGCTACTACTAGTACGAGTTCCTTTTCCACGCACGTCTGTGTCGGGAACAGCTGATTCCGATGCAGCTCCTCTATCTCGAACAGTCCTCGAGGAAAGTGTACGCCCGCGCTAACACTTCCCACACGTGCCGGTGTGTCTGATTCTCCAGCTACTGTTGCATCTGTTCTGACTCGAGCCTGCTTGGAGGAATGTCTAGTAGGATCAGCGTTCGAGGATTGAATGTCAGGAGTTTGGGGCTACACGTTCCGAGTTCATCCCTGCCAATACTATTACTCCTACTACTACTACTACTACTATTACCACTACTACTACTACGAGTTCATTTCCCCCACACGTCTAGGTTTGGCTCACCGGATCCCGATGCAGCCTCTCTACGTCGAATAGTGCTCGAGAAAAGTGTACGCCCGCGCTAAAACTTCCCAACCGAGCTGGTGTGTCTGGTTCCCCAGCTACTGTTGCATCTGTTCTGTCTCGACGAATGTATGGTAGGAGTAGGGTTTGAGGGTTGAATGCCTGGAGTTTAAGGCTCGACGCTCAGGTTTATCTCTTCCATTAGTACTGCTACTACTACTACTACTACTACCACTAGCACTACTACTACTACTACTAGTACTACAACTACTACTACTACTATTACTGCTGCTACTACTAGTACGAGTTCCTTTTCCACGCACGTCTGTGTTTGGATCAGCTGATTCCGATGCGGCTGCTCTATCTCGAATAGTCCTCGAGGAAAGTGTACGCCCGCCCTAACACTTTCCACACGTGCCGGTGTGTCTGATTCTCCAGCTACTGTTGCATCTGTTCTGACTCGAGCCTGCAGGGAGGAATGTCTAGTAGGATCAGCGATCGAGAATTGAATGTCAGGAGCTTGGGGCTACACGTTCAGAGTTCATCCCTGCGAATACTATTACTACTACTACTACTATTACTACTACTCCTACTACTACTCCTACTACTACTACTACGAGTTCATTTCCCCCACACGTCTATGCTTGGGTCAGCGGATTCCGATGCAGCCTCTCTACGTCGAATAGTGCTCGAGAAAAGTGTACGTTCGCGGTTACACATCCCACACGTGGCGGTGTGTCTAGTTCCCCAGCTACTGTTGCATCTGTTCTGTCTCGACGAATGTGTAGTAGGAGTAGGGTTTGAGGGTTGAATGCCTGGAGTTTATGGCTCGACGCTCAGGGTTTATCTCTCCCATTAGTACTGCTACTACTACTACTACTACTACCAGTACTACTACTACCACTAGCACTACTACTACTACTATTACTGCTACCACTACTACTATGAGTTCCTTTTCCTCGCACGTCTGTGTCGGGAACAGCTGATTGCGATGCAGCTCCTCTATCTCGAACAGTCCTCGAGGAAAGTGTACGCCCGCGCTAACACTTCCCACACGTGCCGGTGTGTCTGATTCTCCAGCTACTGTTGCATCTGTTCTGACTCGAGCCTGCTTGGAGGAATGTCTAGTAGGATCAGCGTTCGAGGATTGAATGTCAGGAGTTTGGGGCTACACGTTCCGAGTTCATCCCTGCCAATACTATTACTACTACTACTACTACTATTACCACTACTACTACTACGAGTTCATTTCCCCCACACGTCTATGCTTGGGTCAGCGGATTCCGATGCAGCCTCTCTACGTCGAATAGTGCTAGAGAAAAGTGTACGTTCGCGGTTATACATCCCACACGTGGCGGTGTGTCTAGTTCCCCAGCTACTGTTGCATCTGTTCTGTCTCGACGAATGTGTAGTAGGAGTAGGGTTTGAGGGTTGAATGCCTGGAGTTTAAGGCTCGACGCTCAGGGTTAATCTCTCCCATTAGTACTGCTACTACTACTACTACTACCACTAGCACTACTACTACTACTATTACTGCTACCACTACTAGTACGAGTTCCTTTTCCACGCACGTCTGTGTTTGGATCAGCTGATTCCGATGCAGCTCCTCTATCTCGAACAGTCCTCGAGGAAAGTGTACGCCCGCGCTAACACTTCCCACACGTGCCGGTGTGTCTGATTCTCCAGCTACTGTTGCATCTGTTCTGACTCGAGCCTGCTTGGAGGAATGTCTAGTAGGATCAGCGTTCGAGGATTGAATGTCAGGAGTTTGGGGCTACACGTTCCGAGTTCATCCCTGCCAATACTATTACTACTACTACTGCTATTACTACTACTACTACTACGAGTTCATTTCCCCCACACGTCTAGGTTTGGCTCACCGGATCCCGATGCAGCCTCTCTACGTCGAATAGTGCTCGAGAAAAGTGTACGCCCGCGCTAAAACTTCCCAACCGAGCTGGTGTCTCTGGTTCCCCAGCTACTGTTGCATCTGTTCTGTCTCGACGAATGTATGGTAGGAGTAGGGTTTGAGGGTTGAATGCCTGGAGTTTAAGGCTCGACGCTCAGGTTTATCTCTTCCATTAGTACTGCTACTACTACTACTACTACTACCACTAGCACTACTACTACTACTACTAGTACTACAACTACTACTACTACTATTACTGCTGCTACTACTAGTACGAGTTCCTTTTCCACGCACGTCTGTGTTTGGATCAGCTGATTCCGATGCGGCTGCTCTATCTCGAATAGTCCTCGAGGAAAGTGTACGCCCGCCCTAACACTTTCCACACGTGCCGGTGTGTCTGATTCTGCAGCTACTGTTGCATCTGTTCTGACTCGAGCCTGCAGGGAGGAATGTCTAGTAGGATCAGCGATCGAGAATTGAATGTCAGGAGCTTGGGGCTACACGTTCAGAGTTCATCCCTGCGAATACTATTACTACTACTACTACTATTACTACTACTCCTACTACTACTCCTACTACTACTACTACGAGTTCATTTCCCCCACACGTCTATGCTTGGGTCAGCGGATTCCGATGCAGCCTCTCTACGTCGAATAGTGCTCGAGAAAAGTGTACGTTCGCGGTTACACATCCCACACGTGGCGGTGTGTCTAGTTCCCCAGCTACTGTTGCATCTGTTCTGTCTCGACGAATGTGTAGTAGGAGTAGGGTTTGAGGGTTGAATGCCTGGAGTTTATGGCTCGACGCTCAGGGTTTATCTCTCCCATTAGTACTGCTACTACTACTACTACTACTACCAGTACTACTACTACCACTAGCACTACTACTACTACTATTACTGCTACCACTACTACTATGAGTTCCTTTTCCTCGCACGTCTGTGTCGGGAACAGCTGATTGCGATGCAGCTCCTCTATCTCGAACAGTCCTCGAGGAAAGTGTACGCCCGCGCTAACACTTCCCACACGTGCCGGTGTGTCTGATTCTCCAGCTACTGTTGCATCTGTTCTGACTCGAGCCTGCTTGGAGGAATGTCTAGTAGGATCAGCGTTCGAGGATTGAATGTCAGGAATTTGGGGCTACACGTTCAGAGTTCATCCCTGCGAATACTATTACTACTACTACTACTACTATTACCACTACTACTACTACGAGTTCATTTCCCCCACACGTCTATGCTTGGGTCAGCGGATTCCGATGCAGCCTCTCTACGTCGAATAGTGCTCGAGAAAAGTGTACGTTCGCGGTTATACATCATACACGTGGCGGTGTGTCTAGTTCCCCAGCTACTGTTGCATCTGTTCTGTCTCGACGAATGTGTAGTAGGAGTAGGGTTTGAGGGTTGAATGCCTGGAGTTTAAGGCTCGGCGCTCAGGGTTAATCTCTCCCATTAGTACTGCTACTACTACTACTACTACTACCACTAGCACTACTACTACTACTATTACTGCTACCACTACTAGTACGAGTTCCTTTTCCACGCACGTCTGTGTTTGGATCAGCTGATTCCGATGCAGCTCCTCTATCTCGAACAGTCCTCGAGGAAAGTGTACGCCCGCGCTAACACTTCCCACACGTGCCGGTGTGTCTGATTCTCCAGCTACTGTTGCATCTGTTCTGACTCGAGCCTGCTTGGAGGAATGTCTAGTAGGATCAGCGATCGAGAATTGAATGTCAGGAGTTTGGGGCTACACGTTCCGAGTTCATCCCTGCCAATACTATTACTACTACTACTACTACTATTACCACTACTACTACTACGAGTTCATTTCCCCCACACCTCTATGCTTGGGTCAGCGGATTCCGATGCAGCCTCTCTACGTCGAATAGTGCTAGAGAAAAGTGTACGTTCGCGGTTATACATCCCACACGTGGCGGTGTGTCTAGTTCCCCAGCTACTGTTGCATCTGTTCTGTCTCGACGAATGTGTAGTAGGAGTAGGGTTTGAGGGTTGAATGCCTGGAGTTTAAGGCTCGACGCTCAGGGTTAATCTCTCTCATTAGTACTGCTACTACTACTACTACTACCACTAGCACTACTACTACTACTATTACTGCTGCTACTACTAGTACGAGTTCCTTTTCCACGCACGTCTGTGTCGGGAACAGCTGATTCCGATGCAGCTCCTCTATCTCGAACAGTCCTCGAGGAAAGTGTACGCCCGCGCTAACACTTCCCACACGTGCCGGTGTGTCTGATTCTCCAGCTACTGTTGCATCTGTTCTGACGCGAGCCTGCTTGGAGGAATGTCTAGTAGGATCAGCGTTCGAGGATTGAATGTCAGGAGTTTGGGGCTACACGTTCCGAGTTCATCCCTGCCAATACTATTACTACTACTACTGGTATTACTACTACTACTACTACGAGTTCATTTCCCCCACACGTCTAGGTTTGGCTCACCGGATCCCGATGCAGCCTCTCTACGTCGAATAGTGCTCGAGAAAAGTGTACGCCCGCGCTAAAACTTCCCAACCGAGCTGGTGTCTCTGGTTCCCCAGCTACTGTTGCATCTGTTCTGTCTCGACGAATGTATGGTAGGAGTAGGGTTTGAGGGTTGAATGCCTGGAGTTTAAGGCTCGACGCTCAGGTTTATCTCTTCCATTAGTACTGCTACTACTACTACTACTACCACTAGCACTACTACTACTACTACTAGTACTACAACTACTACTACTACTATTACTGCTGCTACTACTAGTACGAGTTCCTTTTCCACGCACGTCTGTGTTTGGATCAGCTGATTCCGATGCGGCTGCTCTATCTCGAATAGTCCTCGAGGAAAGTGTACGCCCGCCCTAACACTTTCCACACGTGCCGGTGTGTCTGATTCTCCAGCTACTGTTGCATCTGTTCTGACTCGAGCCTGCAGGGAGGAATGTCTAGTAGGATCAGCGATCGAGAATTGAATGTCAGGAGCTTGGGGCTACACGTTCAGAGTTCATCCCTGCGAATACTATTACTACTACTACTACTATTACCACTACTACTACTACGAGTTCATTTCCCCCACACGTCTATGCTTGGGTCAGCGGATTCCGATGCAGCCTCTCTACGTCGAATAGTGCTAGAGAAAAGTGTACGTTCGCGGTTATACATCCCACACGTGGCGGTGTGTCTAGTTCCCCAGCTACTGTTGCATCTGTTCTGTCTCGACGAATGTGTAGTAGGAGTAGGGTTTGAGGGTTGAATGCCTGGAGTTTAAGGCTCGACGCTCAGGGTTAATCTCTCCCATTAGTACTGCTACTACTACTACTACTACTACTACTACCACTAGCACTACTACTACTACTATTACTGCTGCTACTACTAGTACGAGTTCCTTTTCCACGCACGTCTGTGTTTGGATCAGCTGATTCCGATGCAGCTCCTCTATCTCGAACAGTCCTCGAGGAAAGTGTACGCCCGCGCTAACACTTCCCACACGTGCCGGTGTGTCTGATTCTCCAGCTACTGTTGCATCTGTTCTGACTCGAGCCTGCTTGGAGGAATGTCTAGTAGGATCAGCGTTCGAGGATTGAATGTCAGGAGTTTGGGGCTACACGTTCCGAGTTCATCCCTGCCAATACTATTACTACTACTACTACTACTATTACCACTACTACTACGAGTTCATTTCCCCCACACGTCTATGCTTGGGTCAGCGGATTCCGATGCAGCCTCTCTACGTCGAATAGTGCTCGAGAAAAGTGTACGTTCGCGGTTACACATCCCACACGTGGCGGTGTGTCTAGTTCCCCAGCTACTGTTGCATCTGTTCTGTCTCGACGAATGTGTAGTAGGAGTAGGGTTTGAGGGTTGAATGCCTGGAGTTTAAGGCTCGACGCTCAGGGTTAATCTCTCCCATTAGTACTGCTACTACTACTACTACTACTACTACTACTACCACTAGCACTACTACTACTACTATTACTGCTGCTACTACTAGTACGAGTTCCTTTTCCACGCACGTCTGTGTTTGGATCAGCTGATTCCGATGCAGCTCCTCTATCTCGAACAGTCCTCGAGGAAAGTGTACGCCCGCGCTAACACTTCCCACACGTGCCGGTGTGTCTGATTCTCCAGCTACTGTTGCATCTGTTCTGACTCGAGCCTGCTTGGAGGAATGTCTAGTAGGATCAGCGTTCGAGGATTGAATGTCAGGAGTTTGGGGCTACACGTTCCGAGTTCATCCCTGACAATACTATTACTACTACTACTACTACTACTATTACCACTACTACTACTACGAGTTCATTTCCCCACACGTCTATGCTTGGGTCAGCGGATTCCGATGCAGCCTCTCTACGTCGAATAGTGCTAGAGAAAAGTGTACGTTCGCGGTTATACATCCCACACGTGGCGGTGTGTCTAGTTCCCCAGCTACTGTTGCATCTGTTCTGTCTCGACGAATGTGTAGTAGGAGTAGGGTTTGAGGGTTGAATGCCTGGAGTTTAAGGCTCGACGCTCAGGGTTAATCTCTCTCATTAGTACTGCTACTACTACTACTACTACTACCACTAGCACTACTACTACTACTATTACTGCTGCTACTACTAGTACGAGTTCCTTTTCCACGCACGTCTGTGTCGGGAACAGCTGATTCCGATGCAGCTCCTCTATCTCGAACAGTCCTCGAGGAAAGTGTACGCCCGCGCTAACACTTCCCACACGTGCCGGTGTGTCTGATTCTCCAGCTACTGTTGCATCTGTTCTGACTCGAGCCTGCAGGGAGGAATGTCTAGTAGGATCAGCGTTCGAGGATTGAATGTCAGGAGTTTGGGGCTACACGTTCAGAGTTCATCCCTGCCAATACTATTACTACTACTACTGCTATTACTACTACTACTACTACGAGTTCATTCCCCCACACGTCTAGGTTTGGCTCACCGGATCCCGATGCAGCCTCTCTACGTCGAATAGTGCTCGAGAAAAGTGTACGCCCGCGCTAAAACTTCCCAACCGAGCTGGTGTCTCTGGTTCCCCAGCTACTGTTGCATCTGTTCTGTCTCGACGAATGTATGGTAGGAGTAGGGTTTGAGGGTTGAATGCCTGGAGTTTAAGGCTCGACGCTCAGGTTTATCTCTTCCATTAGTACTGCTACTACTACTACTACTACCACTAGCACTACTACTACTACTACTAGTACTACAACTACTACTACTACTATTACTGCTGCTACTACTAGTACGAGTTCCTTTTCCACGCACGTCTGTGTTTGGATCAGCTGATTCCGATGCGGCTGCTCTATCTCGAATAGTCCTCGAGGAAAGTGTACGCCCGCCCTAACACTTTCCACACGTGCCGGTGTGTCTGATTCTCCAGCTACTGTTGCATCTGTTCTGACTCGAGCCTGCAGGGAGGAATGTCTAGTAGGATCAGCGATCGAGAATTGAATGTCAGGAGCTTGGGGCTACACGTTCAGAGTTCATCCCTGCGAATACTATTACTACTACTACTACTATTACCACTACTACTACTACGAGTTCATTTCCCCCACACGTCTATGCTTGGGTCAGCGGATTCCGATGCAGCCTCTCTACGTCGAATAGTGCTCGAGAAAAGTGTACGTTCGCGGTTATACATCCCACACGTGGCGGTGTGTCTAGTTCCCCAGCTACTGTTGCATCTGTTCTGTCTCGACGAATGTGTAGTAGGAGTAGGGTTTGAGGGTTGAATGCCTCGAGTTTAAGGCTCGACGCTCAGGGTTAATCTCTCCCATTAGTACTGCTACTACTACTACTACTACCACTAGCACTACTACTACTACTACTAGTACTACAACTACTACTACTACTATTACTGCTGCTACTACTAGTACGAGTTCCTTTTCCACGCACGTCTGTGTTTGGATCAGCTGATTCCGATGCGGCTGCTCTATCTCGAATAGTCCTCGAGGAAAGTGTACGCCCGCCCTAACACTTTCCACACGTGCCGGTGTGTCTGATTCTCCAGCTACTGTTGCATCTGTTCTGACTCGAGCCTGCAGGGAGGAATGTCTAGTAGGATCAGCGATCGAGAATTGAATGTCAGGAGCTTGGGGCTACACGTTCAGAGTTCATCCCTGCGAATACTATTACTACTACTACTACTATTACCACTACTACTACTACGAGTTCATTTCCCCCACACGTCTATGCTTGGGTCAGCGGATTCCGATGCAGCCTCTCTACGTCGAATAGTGCTAGAGAAAAGTGTACGTTCGCGGTTATACATCCCACACGTGGCGGTGTGTCTAGTTCCCCAGCTACTGTTGCATCTGTTCTGTCTCGACGAATGTGTAGTAGGAGTAGGGTTTGAGGGTTGAATGCCTGGAGTTTAAGGCTCGACGCTCAGGGTTAATCTCTCCCATTAGTACTGCTACTACTACTACTACTACTACTACTACTACCACTAGCACTACTACTACTACTATTACTGCTGCTACTACTAGTACGAGTTCCTTTTCCACGCACGTCTGTGTTTGGATCAGCTGATTCCGATGCAGCTCCTCTATCTCGAACAGTCCTCGAGGAAAGTGTACGCCCGCGCTAACACTTCCCACACGTGCCGGTGTGTCTGATTCTCCAGCTACTGTTGCATCTGTTCTGACTCGAGCCTGCTTGGAGGAATGTCTAGTAGGATCAGCGTTCGAGGATTGAATGTCAGGAGTTTGGGGCTACACGTTCCGAGTTCATCCCTGCCAATACTATTACTACTACTACTACTACTATTACCACTACTACTACGAGTTCATTTCCCCCACACGTCTATGCTTGGGTCAGCGGATTCCGATGCAGCCTCTCTACGTCGAATAGTGCTCGAGAAAAGTGTACGTTCGCGGTTACACATCCCACACGTGGCGGTGTGTCTAGTTCCCCAGCTACTGTTGCATCTGTTCTGTCTCGACGAATGTGTAGTAGGAGTAGGGTTTGAGGGTTGAATGCCTGGAGTTTAAGGCTCGACGCTCAGGGTTAATCTCTCCCATTAGTACTGCTACTACTACTACTACTACTACTACTACTACCACTAGCACTACTACTACTACTATTACTGCTGCTACTACTAGTACGAGTTCCTTTTCCACGCACGTCTGTGTTTGGATCAGCTGATTCCGATGCAGCTCCTCTATCTCGAACAGTCCTCGAGGAAAGTGTACGCCCGCGCTAACACTTCCCACACGTGCCGGTGTGTCTGATTCTCCAGCTACTGTTGCATCTGTTCTGACTCGAGCCTGCTTGGAGGAATGTCTAGTAGGATCAGCGTTCGAGGATTGAATGTCAGGAGTTTGGGGCTACACGTTCCGAGTTCATCCCTGACAATACTATTACTACTACTACTACTACTACTATTACCACTACTACTACTACGAGTTCATTTCCCCCACACGTCTATGCTTGGGTCAGCGGATTCCGATGCAGCCTCTCTACGTCGAATAGTGCTAGAGAAAAGTGTACGTTCGCGGTTATACATCCCACACGTGGCGGTGTGTCTAGTTCCCCAGCTACTGTTGCATCTGTTCTGTCTCGACGAATGTGTAGTAGGAGTAGGGTTTGAGGGTTGAATGCCTGGAGTTTAAGGCTCGACGCTCAGGGTTAATCTCTCTCATTAGTACTGCTACTACTACTACTACTACTACCACTAGCACTACTACTACTACTATTACTGCTGCTACTACTAGTACGAGTTCCTTTTCCACGCACGTCTGTGTCGGGAACAGCTGATTCCGATGCAGCTCCTCTATCTCGAACAGTCCTCGAGGAAAGTGTACGCCCGCGCTAACACTTCCCACACGTGCCGGTGTGTCTGATTCTCCAGCTACTGTTGCATCTGTTCTGACTCGAGCCTGCAGGGAGGAATGTCTAGTAGGATCAGCGTTCGAGGATTGAATGTCAGGAGTTTGGGGCTACACGTTCAGAGTTCATCCCTGCCAATACTATTACTACTACTACTGCTATTACTACTACTACTACTACGAGTTCATTTCCCCACACGTCTAGGTTTGGCTCACCGGATCCCGATGCAGCCTCTCTACGTCGAATAGTGCTCGAGAAAAGTGTACGCCCGCGCTAAAACTTCCCAACCGAGCTGGTGTCTCTGGTTCCCCAGCTACTGTTGCATCTGTTCTGTCTCGACGAATGTATGGTAGGAGTAGGGTTTGAGGGTTGAATGCCTGGAGTTTAAGGCTCGACGCTCAGGTTTATCTCTTCCATTAGTACTGCTACTACTACTACTACTACCACTAGCACTACTACTACTACTACTAGTACTACAACTACTACTACTACTATTACTGCTGCTACTACTAGTACGAGTTCCTTTTCCACGCACGTCTGTGTTTGGATCAGCTGATTCCGATGCGGCTGCTCTATCTCGAATAGTCCTCGAGGAAAGTGTACGCCCGCCCTAACACTTTCCACACGTGCCGGTGTGTCTGATTCTCCAGCTACTGTTGCATCTGTTCTGACTCGAGCCTGCAGGGAGGAATGTCTAGTAGGATCAGCGATCGAGAATTGAATGTCAGGAGCTTGGGGCTACACGTTCAGAGTTCATCCCTGCGAATACTATTACTACTACTACTACTATTACCACTACTACTACTACGAGTTCATTTCCCCCACACGTCTATGCTTGGGTCAGCGGATTCCGATGCAGCCTCTCTACGTCGAATAGTGCTCGAGAAAAGTGTACGTTCGCGGTTATACATCCCACACGTGGCGGTGTGTCTAGTTCCCCAGCTACTGTTGCATCTGTTCTGTCTCGACGAATGTGTAGTAGGAGTAGGGTTTGAGGGTTGAATGCCTCGAGTTTAAGGCTCGACGCTCAGGGTTAATCTCTCCCATTAGTACTGCTACTACTACTACTACTACTACTACCACTAGCACTACTACTACTACTATTACTGCTGCTACTACTAGTACGAGTTCCTTTTCCACGCACGTCTGTGTTTGGATCAGCTGATTCCGATGCAGCTCCTCTATCTCGAACAGTCCTCGAGGAAAGTGTACGCCCGCGCTAACACTTCCCACACGTGCCGGTGTGTCTGATTCTCCAGCTACTGTTGCATCTGTTCTGACTCGAGCCTGCTTGGAGGAATGTCTAGTAGGATCAGCGTTCGAGGATTGAATGTCAGGAGTTTGGGGCTACACGTTCAGAGTTCATCCCTGCCAATACTATTACTACTACTACTACTACTATTACTACTACTACTACGAGTTCACTTCCCCCACACGTCGAGGTTTGGGTCAGCGGATTCCGATGCAGCTCCTCTATCTCGAACAGTCCTCGAGGAAAGTGTACGCCCGCGCTAACACTTCCCACACGTGCCGGTGTGTCTGATTCTCCAGCTACTGTTGCATCTGTTCTGACTCGAGCCTGCTTGGAGGAATGTCTAGTAGGATCAGCCATCGAGAATCGAATGTGAGGAGCTCGGGGCTACACGTTCAGTGTTTATCTCTGCCACTACTGTCACTACTACTACTACTATTACTTCTACTCCTACTACTACTCCTACTACTACTACTACTACGAGTTCATTTCCCCACACCTCTATGCTTGGGTCAGCGGATTCCGATGCAGCCTCTCTACGTCGAATAGTGCTAGAGAAAAGTGTACGCCCGCGCTAAAACTTCCCAACCGAGCTGGTGTGTCTGGTTCCCCAGCTACTGTTGCATCTGTTCTGTCTCGACGAATGTATGGTAGGAGTAGGGTTTGAGGGTTGAATGCCTGGAGTTTAAGGCTCGACGCTCAGGTTTATCTCTTCCATTAGTACTGCTACTACTACTACTACTACCACTAGCACTACTACTACTACTACTACTACTAGTACTACTACTCCTACTACTACTACTATTACTGCTGCTACTACTAGTACGAGTTCCTTTTCCACGCACGTCTGTGTTTGGATCAGCTGATTCCGATGCGGCTGCTCTATCTCGAATAGTCCTCGAGGAAAGTGTACGCCCGCCCTAACCCTTCCCACACGTGCCGGTGTTTCTGATTCTCCAGCTACTGTTGCATCTGTTCTGACTCGAGTCTGCAGCGAGGAATGTCTAGTAGGATCAGCGATCGAGAATTGAATGTCAGGAGCTTGGGGCTACACGTTCCGAGTTCATCCCTGCCAATACTATTACTCCTACTACTACTACTACTATTACCACTACTACTACTACGAGTTCATTTCCCCCACACGTCTATGCTTGGGTCAGCGGATTCCGATGCAGCCTCTCTACGTCGAATAGTGCTCGAGAAAAGTGTACGTTCGCGGTTACACATCCCACACGTGGCGGTGTGTCTAGTTCCCCAGCTACTGTTGCATCTGTTCTGTCTCGACGAATGTGTAGTAGTAGTAGGGTTTGAGGGTTGAATGCCTGGAGTTTAAGGCTCGACGCTCAGGGTTAATCTCTCCCATTAGTACTGCTACTACTACTACTACTACTACTACTACTACCACTAGCACTACTACTACTACTATTACTGCTGCTACTACTAGTACGAGTTCCTTTTCCACGCACGTCTGTGTTTGGATCAGCTGATTCCGATGCAGCTCCTCTATCTCGAACAGTCCTCGAGGAAAGTGTACGCCCGCGCTAACACTTCCCACACGTGCCGGTGTGTCTGATTCTCCAGCTACTGTTGCATCTGTTCTGACTCGAGCCTGCTTGGAGGAATGTCTAGTAGGATCAGCGTTCGAGGATTGAATGTCAGGAGTTTGGGGCTACACGTTCCGAGTTCATCCCTGACAATACTATTACTACTACTACTACTACTATTACCACTACTACTACTACGAGTTCATTTCCCCCACACGTCTATGCTTGGGTCAGCGGATTCCGATGCAGCCTCTCTACGTCGAATAGTGCTAGAGAAAAGTGTACGTTCGCGGTTATACATCCCACACGTGGCGGTGTGTCTAGTTCCCCAGCTACTGTTGCATCTGTTCTGTCTCGACGAATGTGTAGTAGGAGTAGGGTTTGAGGGTTGAATGCCTGGAGTTTAAGGCTCGACGCTCAGGGTTAATCTCTCTCATTAGTACTGCTACTACTACTACTACTACTACTACTACCACTAGCACTACTACTACTACTATTACTGCTGCTACTACTAGTACGAGTTCCTTTTCCACGCACGTCTGTGTTCGGATCAGCTGATTCCGATGCAGCTCCTCTATCTCGAACAGTCCTCGAGGAAAGTGTACGCCCGCGCTAACACTTCCCACACGTGCCGGTGTGTCTGATTCTCCAGCTACTGTTGCATCTGTTCTGACGCGAGCCTGCTTGGAGGAATGTCTAGTAGGATCAGCGTTCGAGGATTGAATGTCAGGAGTTTGGGGCTACACGTTCAGAGTTCATCCCTGCCAATACTATTACTACTACTACTGCTATTACTACTACTACTACTACGAGTTCATTTCCCCCACACGTCTAGGTTTGGCTCACCGGATCCCGATGCAGCCTCTCTACGTCGAATAGTGCTCGAGAAAAGTGTACGCCCGCGCTAAAACTTCCCAACCGAGCTGGTGTGTCTGGTTCCCCAGCTACTGTTGCATCTGTTCTGTCTCGACGAATGTATGGTAGGAGTAGGGTTTGAGGGTTGAATGCCTGGAGTTTAAGGCTCGACGCTCAGGTTTATCTCTTCCATTAGTACTGCTACTACTACTACTACTACTACCACTAGCACTACTACTACTACTACTAGTACTACAACTACTACTACTACTATTACTGCTGCTACTACTAGTACGAGTTCCTTTTCCACGCACGTCTGTGTTTGGATCAGCTGATTCCGATGCGGCTGCTCTATCTCGAATAGTCCTCGAGGAAAGTGTACGCCCGCCCTAACACTTTCCACACGTGCCGGTGTGTCTGATTCTCCAGCTACTGTTGCATCTGTTCTGACTCGAGCCTGCAGGGAGGAATGTCTAGTAGGATCAGCGATCGAGAATTGAATGTCAGGAGCTTGGGGCTACACGTTCAGAGTTCATCCCTGCGAATACTATTACTACTACTACTACTATTACCACTACTACTACTACGAGTTCATTTCCCCACACGTCTATGCTTGGGTCAGCGGATTCCGATGCAGCCTCTCTACGTCGAATAGTGCTCGAGAAAGTGTACGTTCGCGGTTATACATCCCACACGTGGCGGTGTGTCTAGTTCCCCAGCTACTGTTGCATCTGTTCTGTCTCGACGAATGTGTAGTAGGAGTAGGGTTTGAGGGTTGAATGCCTCGAGTTTAAGGCTCGACGCTCAGGGTTAATCTCTCCCATTAGTACTGCTACTACTACTACTACTACTACTACTACCACTAGCACTACTACTACTACTATTACTGCTGCTACTACTAGTACGAGTTCCTTTTCCACGCACGTCTGTGTTTGGATCAGCTGATTCCGATGCAGCTCCTCTATCTCGAACAGTCCTCGAGGAAAGTGTACGCCCGCGCTAACACTTCCCACACGTGCCGGTGTGTCTGATTCTCCAGCTACTGTTGCATCTGTTCTGACTCGAGCCTGCTTGGAGGAATGTCTAGTAGGATCAGCGTTCGAGGATTGAATGTCAGGAGTTTGGGGCTACACGTTCAGAGTTCATCCCTGCCAATACTATTACTACTACTACTACTACTATTACTACTACTACTACGAGTTCACTTCCCCCACACGTCGAGGTTTGGGTCAGCGGATTCCGATGCAGCTCCTCTATCTCGAACAGTCCTCGAGGAAAGTGTACGCCCGCGCTAACACTTCCCACACGTGCCGGTGTGTCTGATTCTCCAGCTACTGTTGCATCTGTTCTGACTCGAGCCTGCTTGGAGGAATGTCTAGTAGGATCAGCCATCGAGAATCGAATGTGAGGAGCTCGGGGCTACACGTTCAGTGTTTATCTCTGCCACTACTGTCACTACTACTACTACTATTACTTCTACTCCTACTACTACTCCTACTACTACTACTACTACGAGTTCATTTCCCCCACACCTCTATGCTTGGGTCAGCGGATTCCGATGCAGCCTCTCTACGTCGAATAGTGCTAGAGAAAAGTGTACGCCCGCGCTAAAACTTCCCAACCGAGCTGGTGTGTCTGGTTCCCCAGCTACTGTTGCATCTGTTCTGTCTCGACGAATGTATGGTAGGAGTAGGGTTTGAGGGTTGAATGCCTGGAGTTTAAGGCTCGACGCTCAGGTTTATCTCTTCCATTAGTACTGCTACTACTACTACTACTACCACTAGCACTACTACTACTACTACTACTACTACTACTAGTACTACTACTCCTACTACTACTACTATTACTGCTGCTACTACTAGTACGAGTTCCTTTTCCACGCACGTCTGTGTTTGGATCAGCTGATTCCGATGCGGCTGCTCTATCTCGAATAGTCCTCGAGGAAAGTGTACGCCCGCCCTAACCCTTCCCACACGTGCCGGTGTTTCTGATTCTCCAGCTACTGTTGCATCTGTTCTGACTCGAGTCTGCAGCGAGGAATGTCTAGTAGGATCAGCGATCGAGAATTGAATGTCAGGAGCTTGGGGCTACACGTTCCGAGTTCATCCCTGCCAATACTATTACTCCTACTACTACTACTACTATTACCACTACTACTACTACGAGTTCATTTCCCCCACACGTCTATGCTTGGGTCAGCGGATTCCGATGCAGCCTCTCTACGTCGAATAGTGCTCGAGAAAAGTGTACGTTCGCGGTTATACATCCCACACGTGGCGGTGTGTCTAGTTCCCCAGCTACTGTTGCATCTGTTCTGTCTCGACGAATGTGTAGTAGTAGTAGGGTTTGAGGGTTGAATGCCTGGAGTTTAAGGCTCGGCGCTCAGGGTTAATCTCTCCCATTAGTACTGCTACTACTACTACTACTACTACCACTAGCACTACTACTACTACTAGTACTACTACTCCTACTACTACTACTATTACTGCTGCTACTACTAGTACGAGTTCCTTTTCCACGCACGTCTGTGTTTGGATCAGCTGATTCCGATGCAGCTCCTCTATCTCGAACAGTCCTCGAGGAAAGTGTACGCCCGCGCTAACACTTCCCACACGTGCCGGTGTGTCTGATTCTCCAGCTACTGTTGCATCTGTTCTGACTCGAGCCTGCTTGGAGGAATGTCTAGTAGGATCAGCGTTCGAGGATTGAATGTCAGGAGCTTGGGGCTACACGTTCAGTGTTCATCCCTGCGAATACTATTACTACTACTACTACTACTATTACTACTACTCCTACTACTACTCCTACTACTACTACTACTACGAGTTCATTTCCCCCACACATCTATGCTTGGGTCAGCGGATTCCGATGCAGCCTCTCTACGTCGAATAGTGCTCGAGAAAAGTGTACGTTCGCGGTTACACATCCCACACGTGGCGGTGTGTCTAGTTCCCCAGCTACTGTTGCATCTGTTCTGTCTCGACGAATGTGTAGTAGGAGTAGGGTTTGAGGGTTGAATGCCTGGAGTTTATGGCTCGACGCTCAGGGTTTATCTCTCCATTAGTACTGCTACTACTACTACTACTACCAGTACTACTACTACCACTAGCACTACTACTACTACTATTACTGCTACCACTACTACTATGAGTTCCTTTTCCTCGCACGTCTGTGTCGGGAACAGCTGATTGCGATGCAGCTCCTCTATCTCGAACAGTCCTCGAGGAAAGTGTACGCCCGCGCTAACACTTCCCACACGTGCCGGTGTGTCTGATTCTCCAGCTACTGTTGCATCTGTTCTGACTCGAGCCTGCTTGGAGGAATGTCTAGTAGGATCAGCGTTCGAGGATTGAATGTCAGGAATATGGGGCTACACGTTCAGAGTTCATCCCTGCGAATACTATTACTACTACTACTACTATTACCACTACTACTACTACGAGTTCATTTCCCCACACGTCTATGCTTGGGTCAGCGGATTCCGATGCAGCCTCTCTACGTCGAATAGTGCTCGAGAAAAGTGTACGTTCGCGGTTATACATCATACACGTGGCGGTGTGTCTAGTTCCCCAGCTACTGTTGCATCTGTTCTGTCTCGACGAATGTGTAGTAGGAGTAGGGTTTGAGGGTTGAATGCCTGGAGTTTAAGGCTCGGCGCTCAGGGTTAATCTCTCCCATTAGTACTGCTACTACTACTACTACTACCACTAGCACTACTACTACTACTATTACTGCTACCACTACTAGTACGAGTTCCTTTTCCACGCACGTCTGTGTTTGGATCAGCTGATTCCGATGCAGCTCCTCTATCTCGAACAGTCCTCGAGGAAAGTGTACGCCCGCGCTAACACTTCCCACACGTGCCGGTGTGTCTGATTCTCCAGCTACTGTTGCATCTGTTCTGACTCGAGCCTGCTTGGAGGAATGTCTAGTAGGATCAGCGTTCGAGGATTGAATGTCAGGAGTTTGGGGCTACACGTTCCGAGTTCATCCCTGCCAATACTATTACTACTACTACTACTACTATTACCACTACTACTACTACGAGTTCATTTCCCCCACACGTCTATGCTTGGGTCAGCGGATTCCGATGCAGCCTCTCTACGTCGAATAGTGCTAGAGAAAAGTGTACGTTCGCGGTTATACATCCCACACGTGGCGGTGTGTCTAGTTCCCCAGCTACTGTTGCATCTGTTCTGTCTCGACGAATGTGTAGTAGGAGTAGGGTTTGAGGGTTGAATGCCTGGAGTTTAAGGCTCGACGCTCAGGGTTAATCTCTCTCATTAGTACTGCTACTACTACTACTACTACCACTAGCACTACTACTACTACTATTACTGCTGCTACTACTAGTACGAGTTCCTTTTCCACGCACGTCTGTGTCGGGAACAGCTGATTCCGATGCAGCTCCTCTATCTCGAACAGTCCTCGAGGAAAGTGTACGCCCGCGCTAACACTTCCACACGTGCCGGTGTGTCTGATTCTCCAGCTACTGTTGCATCTGTTCTGACGCGAGCCTGCTTGGAGGAATGTCTAGTAGGATCAGCGTTCGAGGATTGAATGTCAGGAGTTTGGGGCTACACGTTCCGAGTTCATCCCTGCCAATACTATTACTACTACTACTGCTATTACTACTACTACTACTACGAGTTCATTTCCCCCACACGTCTAGGTTTGGCTCACCGGATCCCGATGCAGCCTCTCTACGTCGAATAGTGCTCGAGAAAAGTGTACGCCCGCGCTAAAACTTCCCAACCGAGCTGGTGTCTCTGGTTCCCCAGCTACTGTTGCATCTGTTCTGTCTCGACGAATGTATGGTAGGAGTAGGGTTTGAGGGTTGAATGCCTGGAGTTTAAGGCTCGACGCTCAGGTTTATCTCTTCCATTAGTACTGCTACTACTACTACTACTACTACTACTACTACTACTACTAGTACTACAACAACTACTACTACTATTACTGCTGCTACTACTAGTACGAGTTCCTTTTCCACGCACGTCTGTGTTTGGATCAGCTGATTCCGATGCGGCTGCTCTATCTCGAATAGTCCTCGAGGAAAGTGTACGCCCGCCCTAACACTTTCCACACGTGCCGGTGTGTCTGATTCTCCAGCTACTGTTGCATCTGTTCTGACTCGAGCCTGCAGGGAGGAATGTCTAGTAGGATCAGCGATCGAGAATTGAATGTCAGGAGCTTGGGGCTACACGTTCAGAGTTCATCCCTGCGAATACTATTACTACTACTACTACTACTATTACCACTACTACTACTACGAGTTCATTTCCCCCATACGTCTATGCTTGGGTCAGCGGATTCCGATGCAGCCTCTCTACGTCGAATAGTGCTCGAGAAAAGTGTACGTTCGCGGTTATACATCCCACACGTGGCGGTGTGTCTAGTTCCCCAGCTACTGTTGCATCTGTTCTGTCTCGACGAATGTGTAGTAGGAGTAGGGTTTGAGGGTTGAATGCCTGGAGTTTAAGGCTCGACGCTCAGGGTTAATCTCTCCCATTAGTACTGCTACTACTACTACTACTACTACCAGTACTACTACTACCACTAGCACTACTACTACTACTATTACTGCTACCACTACTACTATGAGTTCCTTTTCCTCGCACGTCTGTGTCGGGAACAGCTGATTGCGATGCAGCTCCTCTATCTCGAACAGTCCTCGAGGAAAGTGTACGCCCGCGCTAACCCTTCCCACACGTGCCGGTGTGTCTGATTCTCCAGCTACTGTTGCATCTGTTCTGACTCGAGCCTGCTTGGAGGAATGTCTAATAGGATCAGCGTTCGAGGATTGAATGTCAGGAGTTTGGGGCTACACGTTCAGAGTTCATCCCTGCGAATACTATTACTACTACTACTACTACTATTACCACTACTACTACGAGTTCATTTCCCCCACACGTCTATGCTTGGGTCAGCGGATTCCGATGCAGCCTCTCTACGTCGAATAGTGCTCGAGAAAAGTGTACGTTCGCGGTTATACATCCCACACGTGGCGGTGTGTCTAGTTCCCCAGCTACTGTTGCATCTGTTCTGTCTCGACGAATGTGTAGTAGGAGTAGGGTTTGAGGGTTGAATGCCTGGAGTTTAAGGCTCGGCGCTCAGGGTTAATCTCTCCATTAGTACTGCTACTACTACTACTACTACCACTAGCACTACTACTACTACTATTACTGCTACCACTACTAGTACGAGTTCCTTTTCCACGCACGTCTGTGTTTGGATCAGCTGATTCCGATGCAGCTCCTCTATCTCGAACAGTCCTCGAGGAAAGTGTACGCCCGCGCTAACACTTCCCACACGTGCCGGTGTGTCTGATTCTCCAGCTACTGTTGCATCTGTTCTGACTCGAGCCTGCTTGGAGGAATGTCTAGTAGGATCAGCGTTCGAGGATTGAATGTCAGGAGTTTGGGGCTACACGTTCCGAGTTCATCCCTGCCAATACTATTACTACTACTACTACTACTATTACCACTACTACTACTACGAGTTCATTTCCCCCACACGTCTATGCTTGGGTCAGCGGATTCCGATGCAGCCTCTCTACGTCGAATAGTGCTAGAGAAAAGTGTACGTTCGCGGTTATACATCCCACACGTGGCGGTGTGTCTAGTTCCCCAGCTACTGTTGCATCTGTTCTGTCTCGACGAATGTGTAGTAGGAGTAGGGTTTGAGGGTTGAATGCCTGGAGTTTAAGGCTCGACGCTCAGGGTTAATCTCTCTCATTAGTACTGCTACTACTACTACTACTACCACTAGCACTACTACTACTACTATTACTGCTGCTACTACTAGTACGAGTTCCTTTTCCACGCACGTCTGTGTCGGGAACAGCTGATTCCGATGCAGCTCCTCTATCTCGAACAGTCCTCGAGGAAAGTGTACGCCCGCGCTAACACTTCCCACACGTGCCGGTGTGTCTGATTCTCCAGCTACTGTTGCATCTGTTCTGACTCGAGCCTGCAGGGAGGAATGTCTAGTAGGATCAGCGATCGAGAATTGAATGTCAGGAGCTTGGGGCTACACGTTCAGAGTTCATCCCTGCGAATACTATTACTACTACTACTACTACTATTACCACTACTACTACTACGAGTTCATTTCCCCCACACGTCTATGCTTGGGTCAGCGGATTCCGATGCAGCCTCTCTACGTCGAATAGTGCTCGAGAAAAGTGTACGTTCGCGGTTATACATCCCACACGTGGCGGTGTGTCTAGTTCCCCAGCTACTGTTGCATCTGTTCTGTCTCGACGAATGTGTAGTAGGAGTAGGGTTTGAGGGTTGAATGCCTGGAGTTTAAGGCTCGACGCTCAGGGTTAATCTCTCCCATTAGTACTGCTACTACTACTACTACTACTACCAGTACTACTACTACCACTAGCACTACTACTACTACTATTACTGCTACCACTACTACTATGAGTTCCTTTTCCTCGCACGTCTGTGTCGGGAACAGCTGATTGCGATGCAGCTCCTCTATCTCGAACAGTCCTCGAGGAAAGTGTACGCCCGCGCTAACCCTTCCCACACGTGCCGGTGTGTCTGATTCTCCAGCTACTGTTGCATCTGTTCTGACTCGAGCCTGCTTGGAGGAATGTCTAATAGGATCAGCGTTCGAGGATTGAATGTCAGGAGTTTGGGGCTACACGTTCAGAGTTCATCCCTGCGAATACTATTACTACTACTACTACTACTATTACCACTACTACTACGAGTTCATTTCCCCCACACGTCTATGCTTGGGTCAGCGGATTCCGATGCAGCCTCTCTACGTCGAATAGTGCTCGAGAAAAGTGTACGTTCGCGGTTATACATCCCACACGTGGCGGTGTGTCTAGTTCCCCAGCTACTGTTGCATCTGTTCTGTCTCGACGAATGTGTAGTAGGAGTAGGGTTTGAGGGTTGAATGCCTGGAGTTTAAGGCTCGGCGCTCAGGGTTAATCTCTCCCATTAGTACTGCTACTACTACTACTACTACCACTAGCACTACTACTACTACTATTACTGCTACCACTACTAGTACGAGTTCCTTTTCCACGCACGTCTGTGTTTGGATCAGCTGATTCCGATGCAGCTCCTCTGTCTCGAACAGTCCTCGAGGAAAGTGTACGCCCGCGCTAACACTTCCCACACGTGCCGGTGTGTCTGATTCTCCAGCTACTGTTGCATCTGTTCTGACGCGAGCCTGCTTGGAGGAATGTCTAGTAGGATCAGCGTTCGAGGATTGAATGTCAGGAGTTTGGGGCTACACGTTCCGAGTTCATCCCTGTCAATACTATTACTACTACTACTGCTATTACTACTACTACTACTACGAGTTCATTTCCCCCACACGTCTAGGTTTGGCTCACCGGATCCCGATGCAGCCTCTCTACGTCGAATAGTGCTCGAGAAAAGTGTACGCCCGCGCTAAAACTTCCCAACCGAGCTGGTGTCTCTGGTTCCCCAGCTACTGTTGCATCTGTTCTGTCTCGACGAATGTATGGTAGGAGTAGGGTTTGAGGGTTGAATGCCTGGAGTTTAAGGCTCGACGCTCAGGTTTATCTCTTCCATTAGTACTGCTACTACTACTACTACTACCACTAGCACTACTACTACTACTACTAGTACTACAACAACTACTACTACTATTACTGCTGCTACTACTAGTACGAGTTCCTTTTCCACGCACGTCTGTGTTTGGATCAGCTGATTCCGATGCGGCTGCTCTATCTCGAATAGTCCTCGAGGAAAGTGTACGCCCGCCCTAACACTTTCCACACGTGCCGGTGTGTCTGATTCTCCAGCTACTGTTGCATCTGTTCTGACTCGAGCCTGCTTGGAGGAATGTCTAGTAGGATCAGCGATCGAGAATTGAATGTCAGGAATTTGGGGCTACACGTTCAGAGTTCATCCCTGCGAATACTATTACTACTACTACTACTACTATTACCACTACTACTACTACGAGTTCATTTCCCCACACGTCTATGCTTGGGTCAGCGGATTCCGATGCAGCCTCTCTACGTCGAATAGTGCTCGAGAAAAGTGTACGTTCGCGGTTATACATCCCACACGTGGCGGTGTGTCTAGTTCCCCAGCTACTGTTGCATCTGTTCTGTCTCGACGAATGTGTAGTAGGAGTAGGGTTTGAGGGTTGAATGCCTGGAGTTTAAGGCTCGACGCTCAGGGTTAATCTCTCCCATTAGTACTGCTACTACTACTACTACTACTACTACCAGTACTACTACTACCACTAGCACTACTACTACTACTATTACTGCTACCACTACTACTATGAGTTCCTTTTCCTCGCACGTCTGTGTCGGGAACAGCTGATTGCGATGCAGCTCCTCTATCTCGAACAGTCCTCGAGGAAAGTGTACGCCCGCCCTAACACTTCCCACACGTGCCGGTGTGTCTGATTCTCCAGCTACTGTTGCATCTGTTCTGACTCGAGCCTGCTTGGAGGAATGTCTAGTAGGATCAGCGTTCGAGGATTGAATGTCAGGAGTTTGGGGCTACACGTTCAGAGTTCATCCCTGCGAATACTATTACTACTACTACTACTACTATTACCACTACTACTACGAGTTCATTTCCCCACACGTCTATGCTTGGGTCAGCGGATTCCGATGCAGCCTCTCTACGTCGAATAGTGCTCGAGAAAAGTGTACGTTCGCGGTTATACATCCCACACGTGGCGGTGTGTCTAGTTCCCCAGCTACTGTTGCATCTGTTCTGTCTCGACGAATGTGTAGTAGGAGTAGGGTTTGAGGGTTGAATGCCTGGAGTTTAAGGCTCGGCGCTCAGGGTTAATCTCTCCCATTAGTACTGCTACTACTACTACTACTACCACTAGCACTACTACTACTACTATTACTGCTACCACTACTAGTACGAGTTCCTTTTCCACGCACGTCTGTGTTTGGATCAGCTGATTCCGATGCAGCCCCTCTACCTCGAACAGTCCT